>NJDC01004932.1:22343-51890 GCA_002245475.1 Calephelis virginiensis
GGTCTATTGTGCATGACTACTGGCTACCCTATCCTCCGGCCGGAAATTGAGTTATTATGGTGGCAAGATTAGGTAGGAGTTAATGGATTGCTGGCACCCCGGGCAAGCTGCTACACAGTATTCTATCACCAGTATTTTAACCAGTGCTCGCTTATTACGAGCTGGAAGAGAGGCTAATAGTATATTCTACTCCGTTGCATTAGACACAAAATTAAGGTTAAGTAAAGTCAGCAATATAATGTTTTTTTATACAAAGCAATAATGGATCTTGGTGACAAAAATGTACAAGATTATCATTAATATGCTTAAGACTATTGTTTCCAAAACACGACTCATTTCACTTTGTTCGATAGAAAAATGTCAAAAAGTTAACCCTTTTTTGAAATCAAAACCCAACTGTCTACTACAATTATGAAAATATCGACATCAGAATTAACATAAACATAGATAAGTGTTATACCTAAAAGATAATCGTATCAGTTTTTATTTTTTTTCAAATTACTTTTATAGTGTCAAAAATAGTGATTTGTCGCTTAGGACATTTATTTAAGAGCGCAATATTTCATAGTAATCATGGAACGGGGGAGTGCGGCGATTGGCTCTTCTGGCTGACCAAGTGTGGGGCCTTAACCTATATATTAGGCCAGTTTGTTGGACTGCAATACCAGATATCAATCATACAACAAGCAGACCTATCCTCTTTGGAACTTTTGGCCATCACGTTTTACACCATAAAATGAGCATTAAGTGAGAGAGAAATACCCCTTCTTACATCTCTGCCTATCTCTGTCTTATTTTATTAAAATTAAACTAAAATCTGATTTCATCATCACAACATGAGGGGTCAAATTTGCAGTATTGTCCTTTTAGAATGAGAAAACTCTTTTCTTAAAAGATTTTCTTCATTATTATACGGACGGCTATAGAGTGGAAATCTCTGCCAAGCGATTTTTTTTATGTTTTGAACACTTCTCCAATTCCAATTCTTTCTCGACCTTCTATCAGGTGGTCTTAGGTTCATTGCACTGTTATTTATAAAAGAAGGAAGATCTAGAGTTACAAAGAACCTGAAGTTCCAACTTGGTTAACCCTTAACCAGAAAAGGATGAAGTCGGTCAACCAACCCGTTTGGTCATGGGAACCCTTCGCAAAGGCCGTTATGTTTTGGTGTCATTTTGTCAAACCGAATATCGACTTTATAGTATTGAAATAGATTTTAACTTGGCTTTACCAAGGTAATAGGAACTGATACTGATACTTTATTCTTCATGTCTGTGGTCTAGTGTTCACAGTGATGGTACACACACTCGTAAGGTTTATGCATACTATTCCCAGGTAAGGATTCGTCGAAGTCTATATTTGTATACATTACTCTGATCCTCTTCCTCGACACTACAATCTAGTCTATGGGCGAGTAATTCAACTTTTAATCTAGTCTATGAACGAGTAATTTCACTCAATTTTCTAACTGTAATTTAAGCTCATCCAATTTTAGTTAGGTGTCTATACAAATAAATTATATTAGTACTGTGAACTTAAAATACTGTAACTTTATTGTAGCACCAGTTAGTTATTTAAACAAACAAATGTATTTTCAATTTTCTAGTTCTAGTAAAAATAATAAATCTAGTAAAGTTGCTGGGGAGTGGATATGTGCCCAGTTGGCGATAGGCTTACCACCCATATTGTGGGACTTGTGTCTTAGGCTAGTCATGGGTGCCTTGATCTTGCCTAGTACCCAAGTGGTGGTGGCGTGAAGATACTTGAACGTAAGCCAACTAAAAAGTCACGATTCTTTTTTCAGTTTTGTCACACTGTACAACTGTGATATTTTGTGTAACTTAACAACACTACACTACACTTTCATACGGCTTTGTTCTTTTCAACCGTAGCTTTCGTAGCATTCCACTACGACGACGTAAGGGCGAGAGGGCTAAATATATCATAATATTTTGTTATATTTGATAAGTTATATAGAACTAATATAGAAGTTTGTCTACCCGTGCATCTGGCACGGGCTGCTAGTAACCTATTAAACGATTGCAACAGATTGAAACGAATGTGTAATTCAAAAGTGGAGGACGAACTAACTTGAAAATCTCGTTTCGTGTTTGCTTGGCTGATTTTAAAACACAAACGTGTTTAGGAGCGGCGAACTCAACACAAAAGATGAGGCCATATTCGTTTTATGACGATTATCGCGTTCAAACAGTTTTGTATGTGTGTTTTATAAAAATTCTTTAAGGTTTATGCATTCATTAACTTTTATAAGGTTTTGGATATCATTATTAAACTGTTACGCAGTGTGGACTCGAAATAATAATGGAAATAAAATTAAGATAATACACATGAGCTTGTTCTGAGTATTGAAAGGATTTTTATGGTCCCGCATCCGAATGGCAAGAAACGGAAAACTTATATATTCAAAATGTCAGTCCATCCATATATCATAACAATTTTGTTTTTAATTATTTAGGATTATTACGCATTTGAAACTTGGTAGGTTTCAATTTCAGAATACACAGCCTTTCTGGCAGACACGTAAGAGGCGAGCACAGATTAATACATAGGTCATCACCGACAAGACCACTGGTGGTAGAGTATTGTGGATCAACTTGCCCGGGTAGGGATCCACTGCTTGTCGTAAGAGGCGACTAAAAGAGAGTTGGGACTGTAAGTAAACTGATTGGGGGAGTTTAGTTGGCTTAAGGCCCCATACTTAGTCAGCCAGAAGAGCCAATCAGCGTACTCCCCCGTTCCATGACTACTATGAAATATTGCGCTCTAAAGTAAATGTCTTAAGCGCCAAATCACTATTTTTGACACTATAAAAGTAATTTGAAAAAAAAATATATAAAAACTGAAACAATTATCTTCTAGGTATAACACTTTTCTATGTTTATGTTAAATCTGGTGTCGATATTTTAATAATTGAAGTAGACAGATGGGTTTTGCTTTCAAAAAAGGGTTAACTTTTTGATTTTTTTCTATCGAGCAAAGTGAAATCAATTGTGTTTTGGAAACACTAGTCTTATATAGCATATTAATGTTAATCTTGTGTATTTTTGTCGCCGAGATCCATAATTGGTTAGTATGAAAAAAAAACAGTATATTGTTGACGCATTTTAGCATACATGGCCCCTTAAAAAGCAGCTTGGGATGTGAGACAATACAGCATGGTGTGACTCCATGCTGTTGTCGTCAAAGTGATGGCACCAGAACTAGCCTGCGGCCACTCGTTAAAAAAAGGCCTAACGTCCTGGCCTCAGAATAGCTAATGCACCTATGCATATGCATCAATGGTGTCTATAGGCAACTGTTGTCTCTTACTGTTAGGAGAGTCGCATGCTTATTCGCTGATCTCTCCTACATAAAAAATCTGATTACTTTATACTATACCAGATTAGATCTTAATATAGAATGAGAAGCTTATTACAACTCTATACAAAAAAAAAAACAATTATTATTACTATTCAAGATTCTACTATATCAGGATATCAGGATGTAAAAAAGACTGCAAAAAACTATTTAAATTTGAATACAGGTTTAATTAGTATATTTTTATCAGAAACGACTCGTACTCTTATGTTTATCAGGAACTTTAGGCGTTTGGCTCTAGATCCCACCTTCCTTTTGTACCGTCTGGAGGGCACTGATGCCAATATCTTAGCTGGCGGGATGCCAGAACCAACCGTAATATGCCAAGATGGCGTTGCACCAGTAATAACTTAGTTTAACTTTGGTGTAACAGCTGTACCGAACTCATTTTTTTTTTCCGAGTCGATCGTTTCAGGTTTTTGACGAAGATGTCAATATTTAAATTCTCTTTTAAATATTTTTAATCGACCTTAAAAAAAGGAGGTGGTTCCCAATTCGGCCGGTATTATTTTTATGTTTATACACCGATTTCGCCGAGGTTTCAGAACCGATTTACGTAATTCTTTTTTTGTTTGACGTGGAACAGTTTCGAATCGGTCCCATAAAATTTGATTCAGGTAGGTCCATTAGTTTTTATTTTATGAGCATTTTTGATTTATTTTCACCTAAATGTCTATTTTTATTAAATTAAATCAAATCTCGCAAGTAAATATCCACTTAGGTGATAAGATTACAGACACATCTTCATTCAGCAACATGTTATAAAGATAATTACTTATACGATTATTAAAATAAGTCATATCAACAATAAACTAAAAAGTATTAAATAAAAATAACTTCGTAAAAAAACCGACTTCAAAACTAAAAATTAAAAAATAATAACGATTTAATAATTATGTTATACTCCCTATTATTTATATGTGCTATTTACTAATCGGTTTGAAGACGGTGCAAACCAAATTTAATACTTTTATACGTTTGGCACCGACTTCAAACACATTAGTAAATACATATAAATAATAGGTAGCATATACTTGATTTGAAATCTTTACTATTTTTTAGTTTTGAAGTCGGTTTTTTTAACGTAGTTGTTTTTATAGTTAAAAATTTTAAAGGAGGTACAGAGAACCACCGACTTAAATATTCTAGCCAATTTAACATCGGTTCTCGCCACTGTCCCGTTCGGGTTCAGAAGGCAAGGCAGTAACACACTCACGCTTAAATTACAAGCAGCTCCCAGTTTCTGTTCCCAGGCTAGTAGCGTAATATTAGTATCTTTAATGTTCTTTTTTTTTAATGTATATAGGTAGCGTGTCCTTCATCACCAGGAAATCGATTTGCTAATTTGCCTATCAATAACAGACAGAACCTCTGACCACAACTCAAAACAACGCTTGGTATTGACATAAGTTTGTTAAATTTCTCATGAAACTACCGATTGATTATATTTGATGTTCACAAACTAGTTGAAAGAACTCGACCTAAAGTACTTAATATGTGCTGCCTACTGATTTTCATGATTAACCGACGAGGCTATCATAGAAATATATCATCACATTGTATAAAACAAAGTGCTTTTCGCTGTGTGCTTTTATGTATGCTTAGATTTTTAAAAATACTTTTTTTCATAGATAGACTGGAAGGTTTATATGTATAACAAAAAATAATGTCCACCTGTGCGAAGCTGCGAAGGGCTGCTAGTTATTTATTAGATAAACGTAAGGCATAATATCATCAATATAAGTAGAAAGAAGCTTCTACTTGGTAATAACCAATACCTATTTACTCTCGTCAACGCAAACGGATGCACCAATCTAGTTGTCTTTTTGTTGTTGTTTTAATTAATGCAAGGAGAACGTTTATATTAATAAAAAATAATATTCAGTTAGGGGACAAAGTCTGTCCTCCCAACTAGTATTACAATAATATTCATTTATCAATTTAATTATTCATTGAAATAAACGTTCTTTCGTAAGTAAAAATGACTCAAAATCCACGTCGCACAACTATTTGTACACCAAATTTCATCAAAATACGTTTAATAGTTTCGGCTGGGCGCTTTTTCATGAGTCATTGTCACATTTTTCTAAATGTTTGTCCCGTTGAAGTACAAAAAAAATATCAGCAACATATTTACTTAAACTTGTTACGAAAAATCCATCTTATTATCTGATACTCAAGCTTTGTATTACAATGAGATGATTGGCTTGTGTGTGAGCAGATGCGGGTTGGTCCAGTGACTGAGCAGGTCATTGACCTTCTCCCTGCCCAATTTGAATTCGCGTATTATCCCGGGAGGTAATTGGATCACAATAAGGGCCCTAGCGCCTCCCCTAGGACTTGAACTGATCTATGGTGATTGTTTTGGATTAGATGAGTAGTTTGGGAACTAGAGCACGTGTGTAGTTGACCCTTTATAAAATCTGTACAGAATTTCTGATTTCCATCGTCGACATTTGGTGGAATTTCATTGTATGCAATTAGAAATGTAGATATTTTTTTTTATATACCAGCAGTTTCACGCACGCACCGATTTTGATGAAACAAAGCCTATGTCACTCAGGGACATGTAGCATTCTAAAAAAGGTGAAAGAACTTTGAAATCGCTCCAGTAGTTTCGGAGCCTATTCATTTCAAACAAGCAAACAAAAAATCAAATCTTTCCTCTTTATAATATTAGTATAGATTAAATATTTTTCATAACAATCCAACCAGTTTTTACATATTATTTATAAGTCAATCTGTCGAACTTCGAACCGCTTGAAATTGATAGCTAGTAATAAGAGAAATTAAAATTTTGATTTTCCTGTTTTCCCTGCAAATTTCTTAGATTTTCTCTTACCGCTAACTAACGCAACTAAATTGCTAAAATCGGTCAAGCCGTTCACGCGAAATGGGGATTAATTTTCGTCGACACATTTATTCATTATGTACATAATTATAAAGAAATACTTAAATAAGAAAATGAGGTCAAGTATGTATAGGTGTGTACTGTTTAGATAACTTGACAGCATCATCAGGCTTTGCTGACATAAGCATTCAATTGCATCTTTAGTTTAAACTAAATATTTTGCAACAGTATTTTTATGTTATTTTGTTATATTAACTCTTTTTCCACGAATTAGAGTTATGTTATTGTTTTACACGGAGGTGGGCTTTAGTAGCTGCGTCACAGTCCTTCGACTATTGCAGTTGCTACCGAACATCTTACTGTATGATACCATAAAAAATATTTGAACAAAAAAAAATTCGTACATAGAGCAGGGATTCACTTGTCTCTATGTCACATGTGAAATAGTTGAGTACGGAAGGATGCTTTTTAGTACCCGTTGTACGTGGGAATGAAGCATTGTCCCGCGGTAAAAGTTAGCCTATGTTCATCAGATCAGAGGATAACTTAAGCTTCTAATAGGAAAAAAAAATTAAATCGGTGCAGCACTTTCAGAACCTATTCAATACAAACAATTAAATCTTTGATCTTTCCACTTTAGAATTGGTGCATCTTATTTAAAAATTAAGATATTTGGTGCAATAATTTTGAATATACTCGTACAGTACATACTACTTGTACATTACGGAGATTCATTTTTGTTTATATGTATACACATAAAAATATTGATGTGTGCATACTTCGTGTCTATGAAACCATCGAAATAAACAAATAAAATTTCAACCCAATCGCTCAAGTTGTTTTAAGAGTTCACGAAACGACACCAGCGCCACCTATCTCAGAACAGCTATTCTTACTACCCGTTGTCCTATTACACTTTTCCCGTAGGAATGAAGCAATTTCCAATGGTAAAAAGTACCCCATGTTCATCAGGGATAATGTAGGCTTTTATAAGACAAAGAACTTTTCGAATCAGTCCAGTAGTTTCCGAGCCTGTTCAATACAAACAAACAAACAATCAAATCTTTTAATTTTATAACTAGCTGTCCTGGCGAACTTTGTTCCACCCGCTCAGTTTGTATGTAAAAATAAAATATTGTTTTTTCCTTGTATTTCTCCCAGTTTTTCTCTTCATAAGAACCTTGTCCTCGCAATAACTAACACAATTCAAAAATAATTAGCTAAATTGGTCCAGTCGTTCGGAAGTTATGCGTTTACCAACACTTTTAGCTGTTCATTTTTGTAATATAGATTAGTATCGATAACTTATGCCAATTTTTATCCTAATAGCTCTAGTGGTTCCGCGGAAAAATTCTTAAAACGCGAGTGAAGACGCGAGCGAATTATGTATACGTAACATTTCGTCACGAAACAATTAGTTTTGTTTAGAAACAGTTCAATAAACCCAGCCCATTTTTGTTTGCAAACGCACACTCTGTAAGCCTATATTTTCATATTAATGTACCAAAGGGTGGGGTCCATTAATGAGGCTTGCAGTCTGGCGAATTATGAATATTGAGCGCATGCGCACTACACACAAGGACTAAACTTTCCCAAATAGGCAATACTTTTAATATTATAAATGCGAAAGTGTGTATGTTTGTTTGTTACTGCTTCACGCAATAACTGCTGAACCGATTTTCATAAAATTTGGAACACTCATAGAAGGTAACTTGGATAACACAAGATAGTTTTTATCCCGAAAAAATGTTCCTGGACCTGTTCCTGGGACCATTAACCATGCGGGCAACAGCTACTGAATTATATAATCCAAGTTAATTTAAAAAAGTTAACACTTATAACATTTACTTGTTTTAGTTTTTGGCATTAGCGCTAGCATTGGCCTTTTGTCAAGTTGAAATTTGCATCAAGTTACCTTAATAATTATTCAAAATTAGTCATTAGCCGTCAAAGAAAGTCATGTTAGGGTCTTGAGGTAGTGTTGTGCAGTAATTTGCTGAGATAGAGATCCATGTTCCTGTCGGCATAATGAGTCATGTTCCTGTCAGGATGTTAGGGTAGCCAGTTATAGACTTGCACAAAAGGCATAACATCCCGGCCACAGGACAGCGACGCATCTGTAACATCTATGGTATGTATAGGCATTTTTTAGTCTCTTATCAACAGAAGAGCCGTGTGCTTGAACGCTGTGAAAAACAATAATTAATACACACCGTTAACTTATTAACATACAGTAACGATACGAAATAGTTGTACCTATACCACAGATTAAACAGTTATATTACTAAGTACAGTTTAAATGGTAAAAATAATAAAAAATAAAACAATTGGCACATTACGTAACTTTAAACAGTTGAATATTTAAGTATTATACAGTAGTACTATTTAAATTATGCGCTTCGGCTATATTCGTCAAGCTTCAGAAATCCGAATGTATTTTAAATGTATCTATATAGAGTTGTATGAGTTTTGGCGCCATCGAGAGAAAAGATGGTCGAAGTTTTTTCATAATTATTGAATTTCGTGTTGATATTGAGTGAAATTAGTCAATTTTGGTGGCATTTTGCACAATTTTGTTCAGTGAAAGTGCACAAATGAAATAATCATGAAGAAATTAGCGTATCGTGTATTTCCTCGTTGCCGCCAAATCTCATTACATGAGCTTGAGTAAACAGGCCACCGCTTTACCCAAGAGACTGACATGACTTCCTGACGACTTATGACTGATGACTAATTAAAATTAATTGAAATTGATATAAAATTTGATGCAAATTTCTACTTGACTAATGGCTAAATACTAACGTGAAGGCCAAAGCCTAAAGAAAGGAAAGGAATAGAGTTGTATGAAAGAGTAAAAAGTGTAAAGTCGAAGCTCTTAATTTAAATAGTAGTACTGTACATATTTTAACGAGACTAAAAGGCAAGCAACTAGATGGAGTTCATTTTAGCAAGAAATATTTCTTGCTAAAATGAAGTCTGTAGTTATGTAAGTGTTAGTGGTGCGTTGCCAAACATTTTGTGTGAGTGAATTTTTCTAACTTACCATACGGATCTGAACACAACAGTAGCAAGTGCTTGTTTTTAACTGTTACTTTATCATTATGGTAGGTACCGGGTTAAAATATTTGCACACCAAAATATGGTAGAATATGTTATACTTACTTAAATAGTTTTGTAACATCTCATTAACACGCATATTCCGCAAATAAATAAATTTCATTTTATTTTTTGTCATTTTACACTTTTTGCAAATTTTAATTTCAACGAGGCAAAATCAAATTGTTAAATAATAAATAAAAAGTCCTTATATCCTTATTTGGTGTAAATAGATATAATTAAAGTGTATATTATCCTGGATTCTTAGAAGACTCTATAGCACAACCATGAATAGGCAGATTAGCAACACAACCAGGGTTGCCAATCTCGCAAAAAGCGGGAGGTCTCGTTTCTTTTTCTGGAATTAGATTCGCATACACCTGTATCTATTACATCACTAAATTATATAAACGAGTGGTCGTCCAGTGATCGAATTTCGACCATAATAAATTTTAATTATAAATTATAATTTTCAAAGACAATTAAGGTTCTATTGTAAATTATCTGTTTGATAAGAACGCCATCTTCATTTATCAATACCAACTACTTTGTTTCCAAACATCATGAGTATAGTTTGCGCGTCATCTGTGACCTATTATCGTTATCAATATTTTTGTTTGTGTGTGTCAAATGCATGGTAGTATGTGTAATGTTTTATTTATTGATTTAATGCACTTTACAGTATTATTTTTGAAAAATATAAGCGTCTGCACTTCTCCTACAAATCACTACATAGTATAAAATAAAGTCGCTTCCTCTGTCCCTTTGTATGCTTAATTTTTTTAAACCACGCAACGGATTTTGATGCGGTTTTTTTTAATAGATAAAGGGGTTGAAGGGGAAGGTTTATATGTATATTTTATATCGCACCGGTGTGCGAAGCAGGGAGGGCCGCTCGTATAGTATGAATGTGGCAAACTTCATCCTCCTCCGTCGTCATTCTTAAAAAGGGTTCCAAAGTTTTTACTTCATAATTATAACACTATAAATGAAAGACTCTAATAACAAAAAAATCTAGGAGCCCACTTTTCAAAACCTTGTCCCGTTGTTGATGACATCGTTTCCTACAAATTTGTATTTGAAGTCAGCCATCCTGACATGCGCATGCGCGAACATAACAAATATTAGATGGCAGTAAAGCCAGGGGTGGCACTAGTGAAATTCTATTACGCGTTTTATACTCCAGGCGCGCCTTAATGTCGGGGGGGCTACATAAAAGCCATTTTAACGAGAGCCGTTACATTTTACAGGTTCTCCCCTCGTAGGTCGTTCTGTAAACAACTGCGGGGTGGTGGGGAGGTCTCGATATGGTGGTTTTGATGTAAAACATTGAAATCTGCGTTGGGGTACCGTTTTAGTTCGACGATTCGACACGCGCAGTTTATTTTAAATTATAACTGCTTGGGGGGTTTTTTAATCTGTTTCATACTTGATGTGCATTTGGGGTTATCATGTATAGGGTTTTGGTAGGATATAAATTTGATTTAAGGGATGATATACGGACTTATATACGGCGAGAAAAAGGCTAATAAGTTAAGCGACATATTATTTATAGGTCAATGACATCCTCCATAGGTAATTTTTTATTTCAGCACTTGCCCTGTGCTTGGGTTGAATTTCTATAAATTGAAAAAAAGAACAAATTTCGCCCCAGACAGGATTTGAACCAGAACCCTTTTATCTCAAGCCGACCAATGCTCTAACCATTTGAGCGATTGAGGATTCAACTCCTGTGGCGAAATTTTTAATTCGTTTCTTTAAAAAATACACATATAGGTAAATATTTAAAAGAAGATGTTTCTGCGTTATTTGGTCTAAATTTGATTTATGATTACGGATTTATGTTATAATGAATGATGGAGATTAGAGTTTGGGTGCCACGAGGATCACAATAAAATCTATAATCTACTTACATTAAACACTTAGGTTGGGTTATTTCAACACGAGTGTTAACGTCAAATATTTTCTAAGATGATTACCTAAACGAGACGTTTAAGAACGTTAAATTCAAAGCGTTTTAAATAACATATTGTGTCCCATTGTTTATAAAATTATAATGTCAAATTTGGGGAACCTTTATCACTACATAGTGTAAAACAAAGTCGCTTTCCGATGTCTGTCTCTATGTATGTTTAGGTCTTGAAAACGATTTTGAAACGGTTTTTTAATAAAATGTTTCAAGAGAAAGGTTTAAATGTGTAAAAACCAAGAAGTGAAGCCGGGACGAGCTGCTAGTGTATAATAATTATTAAGGTTAAGTTGGATTTCTGTACGCTTTAAAAACTCAAAAAGTTATGCACTGTTAAAAGGGATTATATAATAAGTGCGGACAAAACTGCAGTGAAAAACTCGTATATCTAAAACCGTTATTCAACATTACCAGACAGTATTTAGTTTACATATATTCAAGCCGGGACACCACATATGTAAGGAGTAAGACCTGTTATTGATGCCGGACCACGTATTCGTACATGCGATATTATGCGAATGCACGATGGTGTTGACCGTCCCAACTTTTATACCGCTGAATTTTAATCGGCCTGGAGACACGTCTTGCAATTTAATGTTTAACCAGTTGCTTGAATAAGCCCGCCCAATTGTATTGGTTTTCGTGTTTTGGTACGAATACTTACATTCTGCACAATATTACATTTCAACAACAATAAGTACAAAAATATAAAATTTAAGTATTGGCATTATCTGTTATTTATATAACATTACACATCTATTATATAACAAAATAAAATGCTATTCGTTTGTTTTCCTAAAACTCGAAAACCACTAGACAGATTCGGATAATTTTCGTTTAAAAATATTCGAGGCAATTCAGAAAAAAAATGGAAAAAGTAAGCAGAATTTTTTTTAATTGTTGGCATGGTTATTTCGAATCTCATGTCAAAATGTGCTTGGGTGAAACAAATAAGGAAAATCCATACTCACAAATTGAGTTCAACCCCAAAGTAAGCATACCTAATAATATCAAAAATGCGAAAGTTTGTCCGTCTCCTTTCACGGCTACTGCCTTGCCGGACCGATTTCAATATGCCTATTGTTAAAAATGAGAGTTCAAACATAAGCTCACCTTTTCTTAAAAAAAAAGTTAGCCACCAAATAAGGGGATGAAATTTCTACACAGACAAAGTTACGAACCAACAGCTAGTATGTCAAATACCCTGAACAATTAAAAATACCTATTCAAACTTATAAGTGTTGCCAATGTCGGGTAAAAGGAAACTGGCCGGGGCAGTAAATAACTTGTTAATTTGAGATACTAAACACAAACTTCTTTTTAATTATGACGTCTTTCTGATTAATCTTGTTAATTACTGAACCAATTTTAATTGAACTTTAATTAAGAGATAGAGTCCGTTTACTGTTTACTCTATAGTTACTTTTTACTGTACTTCAAACAAGCGCATGACAATATACATATTTAATAATAACTTGTAGTGGAGAAAATAAGAATATGGTATAAGGTTAGATGGGACGATCCAACTTTACAATCCATCCATGCAATCCGGTATGGATGGACGGTCAATAAAGTGGATACTGGTGAAAGTTTCAGAAGACTCCCACGAATTTGTGACTAATTAAAATTTTTAGAATATATTAATTTTTTTAGAATAAATGCTTCAAAATCACTCACGGTGTAAAGATATCATGGTTTGAAAATCCGAAACAATATGTAACTACATACAAATTCTCTAAAATTCCGTACAGAAAACTTGACGTCTGAAACAGGGCTGTAGATTTGTTGTATTTTGTTACATCCCTACATTTCCATCCACTTGCTCCGAGTTATACATCATTCTCCCAGTCAGTCGCCTTCAATTCTTCCTGTCGTGAACTAGTCTCTCACGAGACTCATTTTAACTATCCTAAAACAAAGTTCAGTTCAAAAAAAGGAAAGGTTCAAAAGTGGATGGAGTCTTTACAGTTCCATATTTTTTCCGAAACGGAGTTTCGTTACGAAATTCGGATTGTATGTGGCGAGCCTTAATGAGTTTTTAGACAATACCCATGTGCCTTCCTAATGGAGATACAAAATGGTGGCTCGGGTTAGTGACTCTCCTGGTGGCTGTCTCAGCCATTACAGACTAATCAGGACTTATAGTCCGGAGTTAAAAGCCTTGACATTTTTCTTTATTACACGTATATAATGGATGTGTTAAACATGTCCATAGATCATAAAGGCGATAGTCTTTTACATTACGGCTAAACCGCTGGATTAATTTTTGATGAAATTTGACATGCATGTATAGACCCGGTGATTAGAATCGCACTGCTTTATAGAATGCTCTGCGAGGTTTAACGTAAACAAGTTTTCAAATAAAAAATATATTTTTGTGACAGTTTTTATTTGTAAGGGCAACATTAGCAGTAGACTTGAGAAGTACTATTAACATATCAAATAAGCCTAAGCACGATAGGATAATGTTGCAAATTTTAGAACTTTTTATGGCCATCGACCTATTTAACTAAGAGACCAACAGGAAGATTAACATAGTTTTGCGAAACCTGCAGTCTACGTAGCGCTGAAAAAAAAGACTAGTGAAAAGTTTTAAAGTCAGTTCAAGGGAGATATAATTTCTGATGGTAAGCAAAACTAGAATTTAGGATATTGCAAAAATTTCTGCTGAAGTTCGCACTTGATTAAATATATTTTATTTAACTTCTAACGGATTATGACACGGAGCCATTTCGAGGATGCAACAGAAAAGAATATTGTCCCGGGTCGGCCAACACAAAGAAAATTGGATTTTTCCAATTTTCTAATAAAAAAATGTTGGTCGGGATTGGAAATGTGCCCGGTTGGCGATGGGCTTGCCACCTATCACATTGTGGGACTTAGTGTCTTCGGCTAGTCGTGGGTGCCTGGGTTGTACCTCTGCCTACCTCTTCGGGGATATGGGCGTAAAGATATTGTCCACGTCCTTAAGTATATAACAAAATAAAGAAATAATGATACCCCTGTGCCTGTTCGATGAAAATAACAAAATGGCGCCTCAGGTGGCTCTTGGACGCTATCTGGGCCATTACTGAGTACAGACTAATCAGGACTTATGGTCAGTGAGTTAAAAGCTTCGATAACATTTTTCTTCATTACATAATGACTCCAATACAATAAAAAAGTACACTAAATCTTGCATGCGAGCTGAATGTATTACATTTCCAACACAGGGAAATATTTTTTCTTTTAAAGGATTAAACACAAACTAGCAGATGGATAATATCCATATTGAATAATGGACGTCGTCTATCTCTTCTTCTTCGTATATATAAAAATCATGTGCTGTTCGTTAGTATCGCTAAAAGTAATGAAAAGTTTGACCGATTAGGCCAGTTTTGGTTTTGAATTGTATAATATGGAAGTCGAAGAAAGGTTTAAAAGTAATAAATAGGAAAAAACTGCGAGGAAACTAGCAAAAACAACATTTTAAGTTTTTGCATGTAAACAGAACGGTAATACATAGTTCACCGGGACAGACAGTAGGCAATAAAATGTCATTTTTTTAAGTGATAAATTCTGATGTTGAGGAGATAGGTAACCATAGCCTATGGAGACCACTTTATAAATGAGTCGCTTTCTCGTGGCATTGTTGTTCGGCCTAATGTACAAGTACCGACAAAAGCGACTCTACCACCAGTGTTATTGTTAGTTATGACCTATCAATTCTTTTTTTCAATGCCAGACTCAGGTAAATGGGCTATTTTACGCAATAAACCCGAACCAACACCGCTGTGTTATTTTCAAATATTACCATGACAACGTAATGGATACATACATAACGAACATAAGCCAGTCTTCTAGGGATTCTAAAGGTCACGTTGGAGTTTTTTAAAAGTCAGGTTTCCTAATGATAGTTAGCCAGTCTTGTTCTGGGATTCCAAAGGTCACGTTGGAGTCTTAAATGACGAGTTTTTTAATAATAAGGGTAGGATCATGGCTCCCATTGTGGCTATTCGACCATTATACACTAATCAGGACTTACGGTCAGGGACTTAAATAACTATTACATAATGACCTAACGAGTCAAACGTTATATTGTTTCAGTAATGTCGCGAGATGTCTACTTTCTTTTTTATTTTTTTACACCAAATTGAAGTTCGATTTTCTCGATTTGTGATTTTTTATAGGGAAAAAATGTAGGCGCTCTTATAAACGAAGCGAACAAAAATCGATTTTCATTAATCATAGTAACATAGTTCCTAGGATGTGGGTACATACTCTATGTATATATGCAGTTTGTAACAGATCAAATATACTATGCAAATGTTGGTTGTTGGTTGTAGGTAACTGGAGATTCACGACCAAATTGGTGATATTTTATCCAAAGGTACACCACCGCCAAGAGTTTCCAATCGGAAATTTGGAAAAAAGTAATGAATGTGGAAGAAGCTAGGCTCTGCAAGGATCGTGACAATGAGTAATCTACACTCTCTGCATACCTGGCGAGGAACTTGGCGCGAAGATATGTAATACGTTTTCGAGGTCTTGTCTTTCAAGTCAATTATAAAATGTGAATAATAATTGCTAAATTCAAATGAAAGCGAGTATTTTAACACGTCTGGGTGACGGTTAGGTTTGCACCTGCGCGATAAGGGTCCCCAGTTCGATTCCCAGTAGAGATAGCGTTGGAGTGCAAATGTTTGTTCCGGCCTGGATAATTTTTCACACCAGATGTTAAATACGTTGGAAGTCTTGAATAATGTGGAACATCTTGTGTGAAATGAATTATATATCTTGACGTATACCACGTATAAAGGGTGTTAGGCAGATGGTTGGACTAACTAAAATGGTGAAAAGATGGCAACATTCTAAAGGACAAACTAAAGAGGTGTTAACCTCTGGGAAAAATGAACTTTTAAAAAATTTGTTACTTTTATTCTGTAGCATTTTTATTTTCCCCAAATTCAATTCTTAGTCAGAGACGTCACAGTCTTAATCAGTCAAGCATTTAAATACCAAATTGTGTCATAATGAAAGATTAAATGTTAATTAACGTCTCTGAGTGCGGCTGATAGTGTAGTAACTTTTTTGTTTATAAACACAATAGCTTAAAATATATGGTATTTGTATTACACTAAATAACTGTATTGAGTAATAAATAAATAAATGTTTTGGGAGAATTCACGTTTTATTAAAAAATAATAATATATTTTATTAATTCCAATTTTCCATAAAGTGTATCTAAACGAAGCCGCCTTTTCACCATTTTCGTTTATCCGACTATGTTTATATTATTTTTTCTTTCTTTTTCCTGATAGTAAGAGTCAACCATGATCTATTGACACCATGGAAATTACAGGTGTATTACCTTATGGCTGTGATGCTTGGCCTAATGTGCAATTCTACTTTCCGCACAGGAACACGATAAGATTATTAATTTATTGATGTATTACCTATGCATGCAGCTTCGCACACCTTATCTATACTTATGAAGTAGAATGTTCCAACTGACTGATTAAAAAAAAAACTGTTAAAGTTACAGCCATGAAAGTTGATGAGTAGGTTCATTTTACTGAGTGGACACCCACTAAGGACGGAATTTTAGAAATTCTTACCCTAAGGGCGAGAAGTAGGGGTTGAAAGTTTGTATGGAAGACCGTTATTTTTTAAGTAAGGAACACTAAAGTTTATTTTTGGGCTACTTATTAAAATTTAGTAGATACGTATTTAAGCGTTTAAGCGTGGAAATTAGAATTGCGTTGATTCCCACCTTTTTTTAGCAAATTTTAAAATAATTAATGGCAACATTTTTATGACATAATCAATGACAAATCATAATTTGGTCATCCCATTCGGAAATTTCCAGGAGAAAGATTCCAGTTATGGACATTACGCAATATGTAAATCGGAGTTTTATTAAAAAATTTACGACACAAAATTGCAGATTTGCATGTTACACTTAGCAAATACTTAGAAAAACTACCTTAGTGCAAGTAGAACTCGCACAGCTAGGGTTCCGTACAAACCTGTAGGTATAGAACTAAAAGTTAACCTATCTAAATCGTACTAAAAATTAACAGTTTTTGCAATTTTTGCTATTTAGACTTTGTACCATATTTCAAGATTCTGAGTACAAGAGAAGTACAATACTACTATTTAAATTATGCGCTTCGGCTTTACACTTTTTACTCTTTTTACACTTTAGACTTTTATTTTTTAATTGGCTGACCTAATCTAAATTTAAGCGAAATGATTAATTATGTGTAATAACAACTCTATATACATATCTTCAAAATACATCCGGATACATCTGAAACTTAACGAATATAGACCAAGCGCATAATTTAAATAGTACTGTACCCTGTACGTTTTGAGTCCCTTGCGAGTTTAGAAAATTTGCGCTATAAAGGCTGTATCTTTCGATTGCGTTGGCTTAAAGTTTGATGTTTTCACAGGTCTAAGGGACAATATAAGGGGAGAATTTTATACAAATTTCTGCTTGATTCCTCTACGCATTCCTGAGAAAAAGTACTTGACAGATGAAAGGATATTTTTTCCTTTTCAGGTTTCCGTGGAACCCTAAAAAGTCTGAAATGGTTATGTGCGTGCTAAACCAAAAAGAAACGAGCTGAAATTAGTTACTTACCGTGTATTGCGATAACGTAGCCGATATCGACAACGCGTTAGGTTTATTCGAAGACGCATGTTGTTTCGAATTATGCAAACCAGAATAATCTCTAAATTAAACAAGGGGAGGTGTTGGGCTCATGCAATATTAGTAACATAACAAGGAATGGTTTTATACGTTTAAATAAATCGTAGGGATATAACAAATCTATCGCGTGACAGAAGAAATTGGAATATATTGGTTTGGATTGTTAAATTATACAACTTTTTTATAAGGAAATAAAGCGAACAAGCTCACGGCTCTCCTGATGGTAAGAATCGTAGATTCTAGAAACCATAGATGTTATAGGTACTTTCCTGTTTTGTGACCGAGATGTTAGGCTTATTGTGCACGTCTAACTTCCCTACTCTCCGGAAAACTACAGTGCCAAAAACTGTCATTATAGCGGCAGGAATGCATACGAAAAGTAAAACTTACTGTCAGACAAAAGGTACTGCCCTGCAACGAATCTTTCCGATTGGTACCTTTCCTTTTCGTGCCTCCTTTAACGAAAGTGTTCGCCATTGTCGTGTTCCGGTTCAAAAATTGTAAGAAACAAAAATGACGCCAAATTTCAAATTATGGTGGAGTTGGCGTGTCAATTTGCGATAGTTCAAAACTCTCAAATTGCAACATATGACATATATATATTTTTAAGATTTGTACTAATTAAAGCTTGAAGCTTTAACCTGAAATCTATACCCTATTTTATCAAAACCGGTCGAGTAGACGCTGAAACATCTTCGTTTTAAACAAGGAGATAATGTTAATGTTTTGGTGTAAACTGGTATAAGTATAAAAAACCATTACCATATTTCAAAAACGATCCTCTTACATCGGTTTAAATATTGAAAAAGTTAAAAATTCTTTGAGCCATATACGTAACGTTGGACCACAACAATGTGGCTCATTACCCACTAAAATGTAAAGTAACAGATGTGTCACGTTGTGTCATATTCAGCGACCAATATATTTTGACCCCTGCACCTCTCCCTTGTATTCTTAGGTTCGGGACCAAATTTTCCTTTAGGGCCCCACAGCAACTTCACAATTCATTTCCCAGGACGCAAAAGAAGGGGTGTACCATGTGTACATGGTATTGTTACGATAGCATTTGGAATGAGATTTGTGTAACTAGTTTACCTATGATATGTAAGTAGTTAGTTATGTAATTAAAAAGCATACACGAATGAGTCATATTCGTCAGTTTCAGAAAGGATGTGATAATTCCATTGCCCGCTTGTGGTATATTCTAATTATGGTTACCAGATTATGCCACAGTTTAAATCTAGGTGGTCGAGTTTTACTCCATCCTGGTAAAAGTGGAAATACCGATTTACCTATTCTCATTCGTCATAATAGCCATGTTCGATGTTTGGAGGATAGTGATTAGTAAAATAAGTCATGTTGTCACCTTTGGGTCTTGCGGTAAAAACAACGTCCTGGATTGAATATGTGTCCAGCATATGTACCACATATCACATATTGTTCGTCTTCAGCTAGTAGTCGGTGTCCTAGTTGTACCTCCGCCTACTTCTTCAGCCATAATATCCTAGCTAGACGTGGATAAGATTTCTAGATGTAAATTTTGCCTTAAAAACCCCATACGTTTGTATGGCAAAAGCCTATAAAAAAGCTAAATGCTGACGAAATCGTACCAACGTCAGACCAACTTAAAATCTTGATCATTTCGGAGTAGTCTAAATTATAGAGGTCAAATTACGCTGGTTAGGGGAGCGTGTGTTGGCGCCATTGCCTCTTGATATCGATCTTCGGTTCATGCTCCCCTGAGCCTCAAGTCCTTTGCTCTGAATTACCGGTATAATTTATATGGTGGGGCGTGGGGATTAACTGAACTGTTAGCTGGTTACCCAGCTACGTAAAAATAGGTTTGGTTTACTTTTACTTATTTACGTTAGTTTTGTTACGGTGACTGGTTTTCTCATTAATAACAACCAGTTCAAAATAGGTCCAATCGGTTTTGAGATGCACGATGTAAAAGTTAAACTGACAAACAAGTATTCCAAACTACAAAAGAGAACAAAAATGTACAAATAAGCCCAATTTTGCTTAGAATATTTGCAACACCAAGACTCGTGACACATTTTTGACACATAATAATCAGATTTACAAATATATTCTTTGAAAAAAAAATACTTTCGAAAACAGGTAGTGAAGCTGATCTTGTATGAGAATCTTGTATACAAACATACAAAGATAGTCGCAAAAGACGTAATAAAAAAAATAGTAATCGTGGTGGTATGGTTGCATGTCATTGCAACCACTTAAAAACTACAAAAAAACCGAAGTCAATTTCTTCAAAAAAATTAGGATTTTTATCGGTTTAAAGATTCTAATCAGATCCTGATTTGGTGGCAATCCACCTTGAGAGTACAAAAAAAAATTTAATTAAAAAAAATAGCCGACTAAAAAAATAAACGCGTAGAACAGCATCGTTTTTTTCAAGTCATTTAAAAAATCAAAACCCTTTGAGTGAATCCAGACGATGTTGAGTTATCGTCGAAACAAGTTTCGAGGATGGCTTATCAAACCAGCCTCATGTGGGGCTTGGGGCCTTAACTAATGCCATCATAAACCGGCCTCCCACACCCCCTTCAAATGGAACATACACGTAAATGGCACGTAAACTGAGGGGTCACGTTATACTGGCCACTTAGGCCGCCCGATTACTCGCGTGTTTGGTCTATTTCGGAGCTCAGTGATAACTGGGATGGAGTTTTGTTTAATACAATTTTATTGGGGATAGTTCGATTTAACTATTATGGTCATATTATGATTTTGGTCGTTCGGTTTTATGGAAATTGTTTCTAGTGTTTGCACTATTTTTCATATTGGAAGTCAAATAAGCATACCCATTTCCTGATGGTAAAGAAAAGTTGCATATACACATTTAAAATGCTTATGTTGCGTTGCCAACGTGAAGCTTATGGTATCAGTAACACAAGCAACTATATCGAGATCTAAACTTGGCTAAAGCTAAGGCGATAGTGCGAATTTAGGTTCGACTATGCAAGTTATTTATTTTTTATAAATAAATCTACCATATTATTATATTTAACTGGTTTGTGATGGGGTTGAAACATCTCTGCTCTTTTATCCACATTAATACTATAAATGCGGAAGTCTGTTAGTTTGTTGCTCTTTCTTATTAAAACCACTGAACCAATTGTAATGAATTTTTATATGCATATAGCTAAATATCCGAGTTCAAAAATAGGGTTTTCTCCAAAAATCAGCCCTAAAGAACTATAATAGGGGATGAAAGTTTATATGAAAATCCTAACTATTCTACGCCGACGAAGTCGCGTGCAAACAGCTAGCACTTTATAAATAGGAAATTTTTTAAACTCGTGTTAGTTCTATAGTTGCAAAAGACAATCATTCAATTAATGAACGATATGTTGAAATAAACATCTATTAACCACGTATTTAAGTAACCAGACATTTAAGTGCTGTCACTTTGACAGAAAACTGAATAAACAATACTTAAATATCTATTTGAGCATGATTTAAGTTCAAGTGTATTTAAGAATACGGGCCTCAGTGTCGAAGACACCGGATAACATTTTTTCTGAGGTTGGTACTAAAAAGAAACAGGCCCGTATTTTTAAATAAGTCTTAAACAGCCGTACTCAGAGACGTCAGTTGTCTTTCAATCAGTCACTAATCCAACATTTTCAAAACGAAATTGTGACTTAATGATAGATTAAATGTTTTGACGTCTCAAGGTGTGGCCAAAACTTAAATCAGTAATCAGAGTTTCAAAGCTGTCACAGATATTTTTCTACGAAAATGAGTGCTTCAGAGTTTTGACGCCATCGTGAGTGAAGATGGTCGTTATTTTTTCACAATTATTGAATTTAGTGTAAATTATGAGTAAAATTAGTTAATTTAGGTGGGAATTAGCTAATTTCGTTCAGTGAAAGTGCACAAATGAAATAATCATGAAGAAATTAGTGTATCGTGAATTTCCTCGCTGCCGCCAAATCTCCCAAAGTGAGCTTGTGTAAAGTGACCACCGCTTTACTCAAGATCCTGACGTGACTTTGTAAATAGTGACTAATGACTGTATAAGAATAATTAATACGGACGACATGTGACTAATGACTGTATAAGAAATAATAATTACATCGACCATAATTAATACGGATACGTGGCAGCTTGGCGGCCCCAGAAAGGGGCAAATTAACTTAAAAAAAATAAAAATGAGTGCTTCTTATAGATTTGAATTTGAGTGGCGTTCCAAATTAGCAGTTTCAATAACTATCTTCTACAGTATTCATGTTGATTTTTGAAATTTTAATTAATAAGATATCTTAGCCAGTATATAGATAATTTTAATGAAATACGACTTTGAACTTTTTAGAAGGATTTTGAAATCCTTCAATTAACGAAAAAAATGGTATATTAAAGTATTTCATTTTGCCTAAATTAGATTCCAAACTCACATATATTTATTATCCTTTTTTACCGACCCTAAAAGGAAGGTTCTCAATTCGCCAATATCGAATGGATTTTGATGATTCCTTTTTTGAAAGGTAGGTTGTGGTAAAAATGTGGTCTTATAGTAACTTGATCAACATCTGGCAAGAAGTTTTTGAGTAACATTAATTTATTATTAGCAAATCGAAGTCCACTTGAGAAAAACACATAACATCTCGATCGTTTTTCTCATTACCTATCCTACTATTTTTCACTTTTCATTGAATGTCCATATAAAGGTGGTCCATGTTAAGGTTTTATATAAAGCAGCTTTCCCAAAGTGGGCGATAACGACCCCTCGTGGGCGCTGAAACATAAAGAGTGGCGGTAAGGTTAAGGTAAAACAAATATGTTACATTTGAGATTTTTAAAAACGGGTACAAGATTGGTGATTTTCTAAGTGGTCTTTACATGAAATAAAAAAGAAAAAAAAACTCTGATATAAAGGATGATAATATAATTTCCATTGAAAATATAAACCTAGTTTATATTATATCAAAATTGTTTAATTGACAAAGCAAGTTCGAGTAAAAATTTAAATAAAATCGCGGACGTTTATCAAATAGCGAGTGAAGCAGAGAGTGTAAGCTAGCTTTAATTTTTTTGGCTCAAAAGACAGTCATAGTTGATTGCATTCGGTTTTGAAATATTTACGAGACTTTCTTATGCAGAGAATGCGATAGAACTTCAATGCTTGGGGCGGTTTAGTGATGCGACTCTAAAATATATAGTGTTCGATTGATCTGTGGTGTCTCTAGGCGGCGTTCATTTTATTCTCCAAAAACAAGACGTAAATAACAATGTGAAACTATGTAATCAAAGGCGAGCTTATTTCTATAGATTTATTAAGACAAAAACTAACATAACAATGCTTTAAAGAACGTAGAAAACGTTAAATTAATAAATTAAAGCAAATATTTAATATAATACTTATCACTATTTCGGTGTTGTGTTTTTCTCTCACAGCGAAAGCTAGTCCTTTGAAAACAGACAACTATTATTTTAGGTCTTATTAGTAAAAATAGATTACTAAGTATATGAAGAAAAGAGTACATACTTATTAAATAAAAAAATCTGTTCCGTCAGGTCTTTAGTTTGTATACTGTTTACTACCTATATCTACCTATCTACTTGGTTTTGTTAGGTATTTTTGGTTGCCTGTAAGATATGCTCGAGATAAGTTCGGCTTTTATTACTTTGCTATTATTTATTTGTGTTTTCTTATTCTCTTCATATAAAATATTAAATGAAAATCATTAAGTAGTTTTCCTTCTAATTTAAAAATTTTATAACATTGCCGATACTATCGATATTGTCAAGTCGGCTAAATATCGACTGATATATCGATATTCTCACCACGTTCAACCCTACTAATACTGAAATTGCTTTGAGGTTTTACGAACAGAATAGCACAATAGATGGCCATTGTGCCATCCTCCATTCAAGCTATTACAGCCTCTGTAGTAACGCGTGAGGGGTGAAATTCGCTCGAATGAATTGTCATTACGTCTTTGTATTTTATAAAATAGAATTCTTTTTGAAAAGATCTGTTGCCTTCTTTATTTAGTTTCTCAGATGTCACGTAAACGGATTCGATTACTTATTTTTTGATGTACTACTTAACAAGCTGTTTTAACCGACTTCAAAAAGGAGGAGGTTATCAATTCGTCTGTATGTTTTTATTTTTTTTAATTAATGCGTTAATTTTTAATTTTTGCGTACCAAGACGTGGCAACGAAAAAGGTATCGTTTCTTGGCAATTTTACTACAGTTAAACTGTTATGTATAAAGAAATTTTCAGTGGGTAAGCAGCACTATGTTACCCCTTAAAACGAAAAGGCTTAAAATTAAAAATGCGTAAAAACTAATAAAGAAATCTAGAAACTTAGATTACTAGTGGAGTCAGCCAAATTAGGTGTCAAAATTTTCTAGTGGCTCATGTATTGGTTTGCAGCCTTGCCTATTCCTGTAGCCATAGCATCAGAGCTCGTCGTTATCGTTATCTATGTAAGAGGGTAGCAACTTAAATGTGGTGTGAACTCCCGTCATTATATATCGACGCACACTACATCTTTGCCTTTAGGCGCCTGCTCTTTTTTTATGATATTGGAAGGCAAACAAGCAGACGGATTTCCTAATGGTAAGAAATTCTCGCCGCGTAGAGATAACAAAGTTGGAAATGGTGCGTTGCCAACCTGAGGCCGGGTTGATGTTGGAATTAAGAATCCAACCAAATGTTAGAACTCGAGCAAAAGGAAGTTTGCCACCTTACCCTCCGAACCGGAACACGTCATGACGTTATGGCGGCAGGAATAGGTAAGGCGGTGGTAGCAATCCGGGTGAGTCACTGCGAAACTCTACCACCTAGTCAAATGTCACGGTGCTAGTGACGGTAAGCCTATGCTCGCCTTTTACGAGCTGCCTGGCAGGAAGGCAGATGGTCTATTCTGCAAAGGAGCCCGTTACAACACGGTCATTCGCTATTTAAAAAATAAACTGTCGGGCGATAGGGTAGTCACAAACTAATCTTAAGACATAGACGGATGCAAGGAATCCTTAAAACACTTAAGAATCGTAAGTAAGTACTTCCTCTGTTGAGGTTCACATGGAGATACCAGAAAGATCCACTTGAGTACAAATGAAATATCACTTTAGTAGCATGGATACTAACACGCAACGCCTCCCTAATTGCCTCGAATGGATTTGGCGGCTGCTTTGAACTAGCACATGTGTGAGATAAACCTTTCTCTGTACTATTGTAAGTTGGCACAGTCATTGTTCTAATCTTAATTCCATTTTTAAACTTCCGATAGAAAATAGGGTGTAACTATTTTGACGTGTGTGTTTGTGGCATCATAACTCCTTAACGAATGGACCGATTTCAAAGCGGATTTAACTGTTGAATATTGACGTGATAGCGATGGTTCTTAGCTACATTTCAGATAAGTTTTGTCGGGATTATTATACATTTTTAATTCTATGACTATCACATTTGCTAGAAGCCGCCCGATTTTGTACAGTAAACAGATATCTGACTCCTTTACAACACTGCAAGAGTCAGCTACTTTTATTTCTTACTATATCACTGCCTCATCTAATCCTGCCGCTAATAAGTCAGTGCTCGTCACTTCCATGTTTTTTGAAGGATAAGGTGGGTAGCAAATTACAAAGAGACTTCCACATCCTCTTCTCAAATTGACACCACAACAAAAGTTTTATTATTGAATCAGGAAATCCGTCAGCTTGTTCATTTTAAAACCTCCTATAAAAGATACAAGTTGTGATTCAGTATATTTTGTTTGTTTATTCACATCCAACTGAAGACTTACAAGTTTCCTCTACTACCTGCAGATCTCGTTTGACCACTATGTATAGTTTATGTGCAGGTGATACATGAAGCACAGGTGGTCTAATGATGAGAATATTGTAACAAAGGCCACAATTGGCCTAAACCCAGATTAAAATTGTTTAAATCTTCCGGCGCCATATTTCTTATCGCCAAAGAAACAAATGGAGGAATCCTCTGAACAACGCCCAGTCATGATTGAACGGCCATGACTATCCAGAATAACGCCTCACTGTCAGTAGGGTTGCCACCTGCCCCGAAATTGAGTCTTGTAATGTTCTCTCGAAAAAAACTAACGCTACAGTGTTAAAGAGGTGAAAATCTTGACCACACAATTTCAGTATGCAACGTTTAGTATATCCGTTGAATGATTAAAAAAAACAATGTCACGCAATATGATGCATTCCAAAAATCCATTATTCTGCTGTTTCGGAGTCTTTGTTCCGTTGACACTAGTTTTTATTGTATTGAAATATGTACTGTAATGTCAATTTAAACCTTAGGCCACTTTGGTAAATTTTTAATAATAAGATATAAGATTTGAAGAAGTAAGAAAATTTACAATGCCAGCTACGTATGGAACGTTTAGTAAGCTCGAATTTTATAATGATTTAATTAAAATATAAGTGTCACTCTATTAACATATCATATTGATATTACTGAATTTGTTCAGATATCTAGAATTTTTGTTGTAATAAATAAACTCACATAATATTGAACTAGCTCTCTAAACTGAACTATGAAAATACCACATTAGGCAGTTGTATAAAAAAGAAATAATCTCTGGACAAATGATACAAACTGATCTAGACTCTAAATTTAAAATATTTTTGTGATATGGCGTGTCAATAAAATATATATATAATAAATCGCCGAAATGTACGTAAGCGTAAGACTTCCAGACGACTAGACCGATTTGGCTAATTTTGGTGTAGAATTATTTGTGCAAGCCCAGGGAAGGTTTAATAAAACAAAATTTTACTTTTTCCTGAACAAACTGTAAGGGTCAAACGATGTTCAACGAGATCGCTAGTTAAATATAAAAACTCTGTAGTACAGACGCTTTTCACCATAATGACTGCTTTAGTCTGGAATCAAGCCCGACCCTATTCGATGATCGACAACACGAGCGTATAGGTATGCAAGCTTCCCTAAGACAATAGAAAGTACAAAACTTTTGACAGTTGTATTTGAGAATTAACAACTACCTATAGGATCATAATAAAAAAAAACTTAAATGGACGAAGCAGTAAGCAAAACTTAAGTATAAAATAGATTTAAATATAATTAAAATAGACGTTTTTATTTTATTTCAGATCTGAAAGATGTGGTAGCCCTAGCTGTAAATTCAAAAGCATTGCCAAATGAAATCCACGGATCCCTATTCGGGGGATTAATATTGATTGAAAACATTTAAAACCATATTCCGAGGGGTTAAAGTTTAAATTGCCTTTACTAATCTGTTTTGTGTGGTTTAGGTAATTAGGTCAACTAAATACTATAGGATTAAAGGTGTTTTGTTTTTAATGAATTTGATAATTTTAGTAATAAACTAGCTGTGCCCGCGTCTTCCTTCGCGTGGAATTTAACAAAAAGTCTAAACAGATGTAAAATAAGCCTTCATTTTGCTAATTCCGCGTAGGCAGTATAACTGTTGTAGCAAATACTGTTGTCCAAACGACACAGAATATGACATGCCTAACTGACGTTCCCACCACCCACCTCCGCGATTAGAACACGAATATAGGAAGAGCCCAGGAAACAATATAAATTGTCACGTTCTCGGTTCTTTACATGTGACATCCCTACCTAAAGTTCCCACCTCCCACCTCCGCGACCAGATCACAAACAGAGTCCGAACACTCTAAGAGTCAGTAAACGGTATTCTAAGTGTTCTGTAGGCTGTAGGCTACTAAAACCCAAAATTTGGTAAAAATCCTCTCAGTACTTTTTGCGTGAAAAAGATCGTACAAATAGGTATATAAACATTTTCATAACTGTCGTTTTGGGTTCTGTATCCTGTATACAGTACATATACAAGATATTGTACAATTATTGTATTTAATAAATATTTCATCTACAGATTTAGTTTTATTATTGTTTAATTATATGTCTATGGATATGTAATTTTTTTATTAGAAGTAAAGATATACATAAATTTTTATTTAACCATGTGGATTTGTATGTAATATTATTACCATTAAAAACCGACTATTTTTAATTGTTCAACCGCTTCGGGGCTAACTTGAGATAGGAAACGACTTTAAGAGTGTTCCCAGTATGTGCCGGACTTATAGTGGAGAACTTGGCAATATTTTTCGATACCTAACATTTATTATCACCTCTGTGGTCTAGCGATCCAGCTTTGGACTTGACTTCATGAGGTCGCAGGTTCGATACCCAGGTCAGCAACAGAAAGTAAAGGTGTTTTTTTATAAATATACTTTATTAAAACTCGAAATACTTGCACAAATTAAGATTATGCAAGTTACTTTATTTTCAAGATCTTCCGATGGTAAGAGAAAACTGTCGCTTATGGACAACATAGATACGTCGCTATTTTATGGAACAGGATAATGGTGATCATTGACGTCACTGCGGCAAGAATACGTAAAGAATGGTACCAATCCAGTCGAGCCTATTTAAGACTCAGTTCACTGGTAGTATAATATAATAAACACCAGCACTCTGCTTTCTGAGAATTAAAAATAATAATAATACCACAATCCAGTTATTATTTAAGCGTTATATACTTATTAAGAAGCTTAATTTTTAAGATTTATTCTTTCTTTAGACATTGAGATAAAAAATCCAAAAAATTACACTTTAATGAGACTAGTAATTATACGTCTGGTTAATTAAAAACACTGTTGTTACGCACTAAACACAAAAATACAGAAACAATTCATGAAAAACACATTTAATCTGTATAAATAAGGTGAACCAGACCTCACGCTTTGACCGGGACCGTCCCGTTTTCCGGTTGCCTGATGGTGTCTGAAAAATCTCGTTATTGGAAGTCGCAAAAAAATAATTGGAACTTGCTCTTATTCTGTAAGTATAAGAGCACACGTACGACCTTATATTCTTTATTATTGTTTTTTTAGTATTTTAAATATGGCCAATTAAACATAATATATTTCCTTAACGTAATATGATATGCATATATTTATTAAAGCTCATTTTCAATAACTAAGATAAGAGATAGGAGAAATTATTATTATACTATGCCTTATTCAACGTGTAGAGTATCTTCACGCCCATATACCCGAAGTGTCAGGCAGAGATACAACCAAGGCACCCACAATTAGCCGATACTTAGACCCACGATGTGATAAGTGACAAATCTATTGCAACGTTAATGTTATTTGAAAATTGAAAATACACATTTTCTAATTTACTTTTTTTTTGTTGCCCGATCCAGGAATCGAACCCAGGACCTCAAGAAGTCAAGTCCGTCGTCGGACTAGTAGACCACAGAGGCGATTCAACACGTAGACATAGGCGAAATCAAACTTCGCGTACTAGTTGCTAGAAAGAAGATGAGATAGGGGGGCTACTCTCGATCTGTTAGCAGGCAACCACTTTCATTTTTCAATAATCAACAAAAATATCTTGACAACACAAATCCAGTAGGCCTATCTCTAACAATTACTGAAGCAGGAGAAAACAAATCGATTATTGAAATTGACTGTAAACCTGCTAGGTGACAAAAATTGTGTCCCGTTTTTAATCGCAAAAAGAATAGTCACGTC
>NJDC01004932.1:75490-87585 GCA_002245475.1 Calephelis virginiensis
TGCAGTTGGTTAAATAATTTGTTCATACTTATATCACTTTAATATAGATCAAAATCGCTGTATTAATCTTATTTTCTTGTTTAAGAAGGAAATCATGACCTTTAGTGAAGGAAATAATAAATTACGTAAAATAGGTTAAAACGATTTACAACTCGACTGTACTTTTTTATTCGTTTACGATTATAAATTTTTACACATCTTTTATTGAGCCTGTGTTTCAACGAATTTATTACCTATTATATGTTGATAGAGCGTTACCAACATGAAGTTGTGGTTTTGAAGGATGTTGCATAAGTTTCCTGGCCTTTTTAGGTTCCAAACCGGAACACGACAATTTCAAGCACCGGTGTCTACAAGCGACTGTACTATTAAGCCATGAGTTAGTATAGATTACGTTCAGTTAGTTACGTGTCGAAATATATAGCGCTTTTGGTCTGAAAATGTATTTCTCTAACGGCCAATGTCAATAATGTATCTCTAAAGATGGATTTCAAGCAACCTAGATAGCTGCGTGTCCGCCGGCCTATCCTATACCTATTTGCTATATTTATCCTATCCACAGATATATTATTGGCAAGCGATAACATAAAAATAGATTAAAATATCAATCTTGGATAGCAAGTTTTGGATTAGGATTGATTATTAATATTGACCGTAAGTTACTAACAGACCAATAATTTAGAGAAACTTGAAAAAGCGTAAGCTCGTGGTTAGGGCTCTGAACTGGCAGAAATCCTACCTAGTCATGATTATGGTGTTTGTGCAAAAAACTGTGCATCTATGGGGTCTTTTAAACCTGTAGGGTTACTGTTGAATCTCGATTTCATGCAAATAGGAAATCGGAATCGGATATGTCGTTTCAGGTACTCTTGAATACAATACTAGCGGATTGTTAGATTTAGTTCCAAAAAATTAAATGATACCGACAAAATAATTTCCAATTTGAATAAAATCGAGATTCAAGAGTAACCTTACTGATCAATTCAAATAACTAATACAAAATGGTTATATTATTAAACCACTAATAAGTCTAAAACTTGAACTACCAAATACTTCCAGATATCAAACCCGCATCCCTTTAGAAGACTTACCGCCACAGACAATCTATTCAAGATAAGATTAGCCGTGGCCAAAATTTTCATCTATCATCCTTTGAATTAAGATCAAGAAGTTCTTCAGACCCTGTTTGCCTTCAAAACATTTTAAGCTAGCCTCATTACCTCCTCTATTCCATTGCAATAAGGTCTATTTTTACAAGCCAATAAACTTTGCTAACCGGCTCTAAAATGCGAAGGTGCTCGGTACACAAACGTGTCTTTGTAAATCTGACCAGTTTTTCAAGATCTTCCCCGTCCCTTCGATTTTGTGGAGGCATGGAACTGATTGAGCGTCTGTGAGGTGGGTGAGAGTTCACTGAATGTTGGTTATAGTAGTTCGAGGACAGAAGTGTTCTTATGTTGATTCTATGGGAGACTGTTATTGGACAGAGAGTCATTCAGCTAGTATGTATGGACAGCACGTCAGTTAAGTACGGTTCTTTGTTGATTTCCTGAACTAAATATATAGTTACATACGATTTATTATAAATTATTGTTTTTGTGGTTTCGTACACATGATTTTTCGTACAGCGTTGTACGAGAAAATTCGTAGAAAATTGTGTATGTACGAAATTTATGAAGAACAAAATCTGCACCACAGACAAATAAAAAAATACAGACACAGACATCACATAGGTGAAATTCCCAACCTATTAGCGTCTTCATATTACTTGCTTCACTTTTGCGAGCGAATTGCCCTGTATATACTTTTTATAGCGGTCTGTCGGACTTGACTCCTTGAGGTCCCGTGTTCAATCCTCAGATCAGACAACAAAAAAGAAAAAAGAAAATGTGCATTTTCAATTTTCTAATAAAATAACATTGCTCGAGATTGGATATATGCTCGGTTGACGATAGGCTTGCTACCTAGGTATTACATTGTGGGACTTATGTCTTCGGCTAGTCGTTGGTGCACTGGTTACGTCTCTGCCTATATCTTCGAGGATATGAGCGTGAAGGCACTTTTCAATTTTTTATTAGTCTGAGAGCTACACGATACGTAATAGCGTAGGCGAAGTATAGGACGTAAAGTGCTAACTGTTAATGGTTTTGACGGATGCAGATTGTATTTTACAATAATCTGTTTGAACACAACGTACATAAGTAATAACCCACAATTGCAATTTTGTTGTAAATCAACACTACTTTGTATTTGTGACTCATTTGGCCACATGCTCTATCCTTTTCAGATTCCATTCAACTTCATTGGAACATGTTGGACACATGTGCAGCATAGGGACCGATTTCGTACCGTCTTAAATTTGGTAAACCTATTTAAGTTTTAGATGATGCTGTTATAAGCGAAACCGGTAGGTATAAAGTAATAAACTATAAGGGATACATAAAACAGTACACGTGTTTCTTCATTTAAAAATATGAATATTTGGAAGTTTCACCAAGCGCTGACGATGGAAAATATCAAATATACTTTTAACCTAACCTAATATTTAATAACATTTTTTCTATAATGTCAACCTGAGAGAAATTGTTCAGTGTGTTGCAAATTGCAATACGTCAACGTAAAAAGTTGAGTAATAGGTAAATTATTTAGTTGTTATAATTTGTTTTTTCCTTTTGTAAAACCATTTTTGTTAACATAGCCTAGTTTGTAATATCACAGCAGTAGTTATTATTATACTAATTTTTAGAAATTTGTGTTAAAAAAAATATCAATTGTCATTGATCGAAAGTGGTCTAATTTAAAATCTAAACGAACAAGTGGATAAGTAGATTATTGAAAATGAAACTAATTATTCAAAACAGGAAATCCGATCACGTAACATCAAGGTACTCATGACATACTTTTTTAGTATTATTATGAACAATTATAATTGATGTCAAAACTGTACTATTATTTATTTATAAGTTTCTAAAATAATTTCGAACACTATCATTTTAAAGTCGCCATTTTAAATTTTGAACGACATATTTACAAAAACCTTAGATAAATAATTATAATACTTAAGTATGGATTTCCGCACAGTAAATGACTTCTTCTTCTATCAATTACAAGTATAAGCTCGGTCCACAGAATATGGCCGAAATTTAATCAAAATCATACATGTGTTGAATTGTAATCCAACTGTCAAAGAAAGAATCATAAAAACCAAATAATCGTGTAACAAACATAAAAAAACTTACTGACGAATTGATCAGATGAAATCAGGAGGAGCTTCCTCCTGATTTTGATGATTCTTTGTTTAAACAGCAGATCATGATTCTGAGGTGGCCCCGTGTAAATTTTATCATCATCCTAAGCATAACCCAAAAACTGCTGATAAAATGTATGTTGGACCATCTAGGAAACATTAGAAACCTTTCGAGAAAATAATTATCAAATCCCGACATGTAAATGAAATAATTGGAGTCTGGTATTTGCAGTTTCACTACGCTTTAATAATTTTATACGGTATTAAGTCCATAAATAATTATCATGCAGTAATTTCCTACGGTTATGCATTATTAAAGTAGCCCTGAATAATAATTAAGCTATAACTTTTGGCCACTCGTTCACCTTTCGCTTGCTATCAATTAATTTGACATTGCTTACGAAAGTCGCTCCATATTTTAAGTATACGTAATTTGTACGAGTTTCCGTATATAGATTATCTACTACTATACAATATAATTCTAAAAGCGTTGTATAATGTATTTGATATTTAAAAAAAATGACGTAGAAATTGATTGGTTAATTAACATTTTGAATAATATGGCGTAGAAATTTATTGATTTACATTTCGAATGCTGATTTTTTTAACTAATAAATGATTTTAGAAATAATTAAACACAGTTATGCACAATTCTAACAAAGGTAACAAAAACGGTATCTCAGTATGGTTACTCTTGAAGCTCGAATTATGCAATATTGGAAATTGGAATCGAGTTTGTCATTAAATCGGTTATTTCATTATTATGCCATATTAATAATGTTTAAAAATTGCAAGAAACAACAATAGGTACAACAGGATGGGGAAAACTGATATTTTCGTTCGCTTACTAATAATATGCAGTAATAAATTCTACAACATATTCATGTTTCTTTCTGTTGTCCTAATGTTGTAATCTGTGGTTTATTATACAACATTCGTTGTCAGTAACATGTTGCCACGTTGATACAAACACGTGTAAAAATAAATGTTAACGTTTATCTGCGATTTATCTGGCATTAAAGGATAAAAAAAGTAAAAAAAAAAACAAAAGACGAGATTGACCAACATTTACAATTTTCAAGTGGCCTAAAGTTTTACGAATAATTATTTATCTCAGATTTTTTTTTATATTATTGGAAGACAAAAAAGCAGGCGGATTTCCTGATGGTAAGAAATTCACGCCGCCTAGAGACACCAAATGTGGCTGGTGTTGCCAACCTGAGGCCGGGATGTTAGGCCTCGAGCAAAAGTAAGTTTACCGGCTACCAACCAACCTCGCGGTTTTGACAACTTCACCGGGCTTTGTGGGCCGAGCAGAATCTAAGGCAGTGGTACCAATCCGGGCGAGTCGCTGCGAAACTCTACCACCTAGTCATATGTCACGGTGTTAGTGACAGTAAGCGTATGCCCGCTTTTCAACTGCCTGGCAGGAAGGCAGATTAATTAGTGGCTATTCAAAATTCTACAATTTGTTTATGTTTTATGTACATGTTTTTTATAGATCAAATACCGATCTTAATATCAATAATTATAGTACACAACGAATGTGTAAAATATCAATTGTAAATAGTTGACCTTTGACGTTCGACAATTTTGGCCAATATGAATCATCATCACTGTGACAGGCCTCAATTAGCGTCTAACCAGTCCACGTAGTCCTGTCGACACTGATTATAGCCTGCTTATTTATAAAGGTCAAATTTGTGGAATAAGGTAAAGAAATATATTCTAGTTATGACATGGAAAGCGACTTCAAATAACTACGTAAAAACCTACATGGTTCACATGCAAAGTTTATTAATTTTCAAACCACTGGCAGGTGGGTTAGTTAGCTTTATTCTAGAATAATAAATAGTGAACTAATGGCCATAAATATAACTGCAGTAGCTTTTTCAAATAGGTTTTAAAAATATCACATGTTTTTGATAAAATGTAACTGGCTGTTGCTTTTTGTTTTAGAAGGGAACAAGGTGGGAAAAATGTTTAAGTAGGTTCGTAAAAAAAATGTTTTTTTTCTGAAGTGAAAACTTCTTTAGCGGCTTTGCGCACTTTTTTGGAATGGGTAAAAACTTCTAAACTCGCGTCAGATCATCAGAACGTAAGACGGCGAACTGCGCATGCGCGAATAAGATCGCGCGAGATCTAAAATAAAACGTAGATTCATTGTTGTTTTTGCATTGATTAGATATTTTCGAAGAGTATAGGGTTCGCAATGGATAATACGCCGCAATATACCTACCATTACATTCTCACAAGACAAAATGATAGCAGATACGTATAATATCAATAGACATTGCGCTATTTGTTCCATCTTGGAAATAAGCTTTATGTGTAGACGAGCAATGTTCGTTATACAGATAATATGACGATGCTCCTAGCCATCAGGTGGTCTTACTTTAGCGAGTTTTTGTCAAGCCAAACGCAGGTTATGGTATGAATATTGATATGAACATAATATTTGTGTTTGTGCATTAATGATAGTACTTTCATACTGAAAATTAAAGCAATTCGTGCAAAATTATTCGCTGACAATTCCAAAATATCAAAAATGCACAACGTTAATATTCAAGTTTTCACTTCTGCTAGTACTCCCGGAGTGCAACCCGTCTTTTTTATGTTTATTACCTTGTAGTAAATGTTGAGAGAGAGAGGGAGGGGGAATGGGGAGGAAGGGGAAGGAAAAGGGTAAGAGGGAGGAGAGCTCTCTCTCTCAACATAACCTTTTTTAAAAAATACATGGCTCATTTTACAGTCCTAGACATAACTAAGCAGAAATAATAAAATACTTCTAAACACAAGTTTTATTGAAGCGTACTAAACTTTATAATTAGCTATAACAATCGAAACCTTCTATTTGATAAGTTATATATAACTTTAACAAAAATATTCTTAACGCCATTTTGTTGTAGTGGCCATTTTACAACCATTTACATTTACATTTAACAATACCGGTGATATAGAATTGCAGTGTCATCGTAATTAAAGATACCTTAGTATTACCCCTTATTCTGTGCTTTTAACTGCTTTCAATTCAGTTCCAGGACTTGTCCTTCACCAACAGCCTTGCAAACAAGCACATCGAGTTAAATAAGCTTTTACTGATAAAAGTGACGCCAGTTTCATTAACATGTCTAAGTAAACAAAAAATTATTTCACCCCGTTACATTGTTAAAATCAGCCTTCGTTTGAACTCAGATATACGGAAGTCAAACTTCATCAAAATCGGTTCAGCGGTTTAGCCATGAAAGGGCAATAGGCGGACAGACAGGCTTTGGAATTTACAATAGAAGTATTTGTCACAGTATATATAAAAAAATACGAGTCGTATCTAAATTAAATTTGCTAACTTACAATTTGACAACTTCTCTAATAATAACTAAAACTCCTCCGTTTGGTTTGTAAAAATAGCTTGAAATATTTAAGGACGCTTGCCATTTTAATATCAACATGGACTAAAGTGGGAGTAAAATTCAGTTGTATCACATCGTAATAGTAATTAGCCTTGGAGTAATTTACTCCGTTTTTATTAATAAGACTATTGGAGTTTCTTTATAAGGCTACATCGAAACGATAACCCTAAAATCACATTGTACATGTAGCTTGGGATTACACACTCGAGCACCTCTTATCAATGTGTTAATAAGTGTCAATATTAGCCTAATTAATTCAAGTCACGTCTCCGTGTGGACAGCTTCTTTGATGGCAAGATGAGATGCACTTCCCAGAAGGTTAACGGGTAGTTTATAATGACGTCAACGTACGTTCATCCGTTGTATCTTTTGAAACGTATTAGTTTTTTATGGCTTTTTGCTTCTACTGTGTGCAGATATAACCAATGTCTACTTGTTGAGTTTAGTTTTCGAGTATTGTAGTCTCTGTGTTGAGTAAATCACGATTTGGTAAATAATTACATAAACACAAAAATCTTGAATACTGTACGTAGTCCACAGACTACTTAAAGATACAACTTAAATATGTCTTCTTCTTCTTCTTTTTCTTTTATGGGTTTTACAACTACCATGCGTTGTTTGTTATTTACCAATTGATGTATATATTTCTCTTTCTTTGTGTCACTCTAATAGAGATCAAATGCGTAGGTCGATTTACTTAATTATTCATAATTGATGTTTCAATCTTGCTACAGTTACTGGCACATACGGATACGTTCAAGACTGTAACTCCTAAATGAATAAATTTAGGAAGTTACAGTCCTTAACATGTGAATATTATAATGCAAGCTCAATAAAACTGCAAAAACTGAATTAAAAAAAAAGAAAAAAAAAGTATCTTCACGCCCATATCCCCGAAGAGGTAGGCAGAGGTACAACCAAGGCACCTACGACTAGCCGAAGATACTAAGTCCCACCATGTGATATGTGGCAAGCCTATAGCCAACCGGGCACAATTCCAATCCCTACCAAAAGATTTTTTTTTTTATTAGAAAATTGGAAAAATCCAATTTTCTATTTGTTGGCCGACCCGGGATTCGAACCCGGGACCTCACGTAGTCAAGTCCAACACCCGGACCGCTAGACCACAGAGGCGATACTGTCAATTTCAATAGAATTATGTGTGAGTACACAAAAATTGAGTATTTTCTCGATTTTTGTAGGATTCCATCATCAGATCCAGACTGGGTGGCAATAGGGCCTCGACAGTACGCCTTTTCAAATAAAACATTTTATAAAATCGATATATATATAATCGATAGAATAATTAATTAAAAACCGACTAGAATAAGGTATTACATTAGGTACCACGTCGCGAGTTGATAATTCTTTTTTCAAAAAATAGTGAATGATTTCAAAATGGTTCCACATAAATTTTATCAACATCTTACTAGTAGTTTTGATTTATATTTAACAAGCAGCCTGTCCCAGCTTCACGCGGGTGAACAATCTTCTATGTAATTTTTTTTTCAAACCTTCCTCTTGAATCACTCTATTAAACAAACCGCATCAACATTCAATGCGTAGTTTTAAAAACCTAAGCATATTTAGAGACAAACAGCGGAAAGCAGCTTTGTTTTATACTATGTAGTAATAATGCAAAAATAGATTTTTTTATTCATTATTATCCTCAAAAACCACAAGTCGGATCATGATAAAATCAATGTGGGACCACCTCGAAATCATGAACTATTTAAGAAAAGAACCCTAAGTCAGTAGGCTATCATCAGCCGAGTAATCGCCTAATAAACATATACATATAAAAAAACGACGGGCTGCACTCCGGGAATGCCGGCAGAAGTGAAAACTTGAATATTAACGTTGTGCATTTTTAATTATTATATTGAAAAGTTAGGGCATAATTTTGCACGAATTGCTTTAATTATCAGTATGAAAGTACTATAATTTATTTGTTAGAAGTCATTATGTTAGAATTCATATATTGCGCTATTGTACACAAACATGACAACACGAACATACGCGCAAGTTACGAATTTTCGATCTGACGCGAGTTTAGAAGTTTTTACCCATTCCAAAAAAAGTACGCAACGCCGCAAAAGAACTTATTACCTCCCCTTTCTCTGCATAATAATTATATGCAGATAAAAAAACAGTCGAACTTATTACCTTTTTTCAAGTCGGCTAAATAAAATAAACTTGGTTCTGATAAGTGGACTGTATATCAAAATCAGTAGGCTGTTAGCCGAGTCATCGCGTAACAATCTTGATTTTTTTAAAAACATACCTCCCCTATTCCAGTCGGATAAAATAAGGTAAACTTAGTTCAGATAAGTGAACTGTATAGTAGGTACCTACGTTTCTAATCATAGGCACCGAATCAGTTCATTTCAATTAAATTTAGTCACGCCTCAGACTTATTTTTCTAATATGAATGATATACTGTGTACTTCTTAGAAGGGTTTATATTTTATAGCCGGCATGATTCATGCGTCGCGATGATCTGATACGGGCACGATTATACGTTCCCAGGAACTTGTCTTTACTCTTTGACCGTATCCGCGGAAACGCTTACTTATCACGTAGTTTTAAATTTTTGTATTCTATCAACGAAAGATATAGGTACGTTCACAAAAGCTTTACAGATGTGTCAGATTGTCGATTAGCGCGCGGTTAGAAAAGATGTCCGAACATACTGTACAAAAGCACAAGTGTATGGAGGCCTTATAATGCAAACAACTTATAACATACTTTCAAACTTTTTTTATATTACCTTTGATATTACTAACAAAAAATATACGATTGATTCATAAAGCCATTCCCCCACAAATGCGCTGCTAACTTGCGTTGACTATTTAGTAAACGCAATTCTAGCAGCGCATCATTGTAACAAAAACGCGTTGTAACAAAAAAGCGTGGTTATAACAAAAAGTGTAAGTCCATTGGATAAATGCACAAGTGTGTGGAGGCCTTATGATTCTTAACATGTCACGAAACTAATTTCAAGTTTTATTTTATTTTATTTTTTACTAACGAAAGGTTACTTTTCTTTGTTCTTTGGTTTGTCGAAGTCTTGATTTGTAAGAATTTTATATAACTTATCCGTAGTCATTTTAGCTGCAACTCCTAAAATGTCATCGGTAAACATTTCTTCACACGTTTCAGTTTTTAATTACGTGTGAGATTTGAATGATATACTAGTAGTGCAGTCCAGAATGGTATTCCCAGAAAAGTTAATAGTTTTTATTTTCCATGATTCTGTCAAGACGATTTGATACTGGCACCATAATTCCCGGTAACTCCGTTTTGACAGTGTTCACGGAAACCCTCAAGTTGTCACATAATGGATATATCATAAAAGCGGCTCCAGACATGGCTATTTGCGTTTGCATATTTGCTGCATTTGACAAATAACTTTTATGCGTGAAGAGTATATTTGCCATATAATTATCCTATTTGGTGAATACGTCAAGCAACAAATACGGCTTACCGAAAGTCTGTCGGTTTTTCAAGGCAGATCAAAGGATATATATCATAGACTATATTAATACTGGCCACACAATTTTATTTATGTATAGCATATAGCAGCAACATAGCCTTTGATTTAGAACAGAACAATTATAATTTGGTAGATTAAAAAAAGACAGAATTATTTGGTATTTCCCTCCATGTGTAGTCGGTTGCACTATCTATTTGGCCGTACGTCAAACATTTTTACAAATGCGACAAACATAGTTATTCGGAACTATACAAATAGCCATGTGTGGAGCCAGCATAAGATTAATAAATTTTTTTTTCTATACAAATTATCACTGAGCCAACTGATTTTTCAGTGAACCTGCGTACATTACATTATCTTCAACTGTAGGTTAGCGTGCGATAGTTGCCTTCAAAATGTTGTACCTACCAACGAAATAAGTAATTTAATTTCTCAACATTTAGGACGCAATTTCGCTAAAAGCGCTTGTGTGGGACAACCTTAGCATTCGAACTGACCAATTTCCACAATAATGCATGTATAATAAATGCGACGGAAAATTACAAATAAATTATTATTAATCAAATAACAGACACGTACTAATGGTCTATCTGATCATTAGAGCTATTTTAAAATGTAAGCCCTTAATTATAGTTAAATAAATAAATGGAAATATATTCGTACATATAAATAATTTTGAAGCTACGTAGGTAATGACCCATGGTTAAGTGGTCCGGTGTTGACGTTGACTTCATGTGGTTACTAGTCGGGCAACTCAAAATTATGACCTGGAAATTGACAAGTGGCCGTCAGATCAAAGATGCCATTACGACGAAGTGAGATTAAGTAGTTTCAGATAATCGTGGATTAGATGTACTAACACCTACTTCAGGAATACGGAAGCTACTTCCCTACTTTTGTAACTAGGTCTTTGGATCTTGGTACGACTCGTCCGAGTTGGTACCGCATTATATATTTTTGACGCTTACTACTGTTAAAATTATAGTCTGATGCTGATAAACGATTTAATACGAGTATAAAGACCTAGTCGATTGTTTCTGAATAAGAACCTATAACACCTACACACGTTTAGATATAAATATTTAGCAGAAGTCCTTTTCTATACAAATATGCTTGTTGTCAATATGATAAGAAAAAAAGTCTATAATTAACATAAGTATGAAATACCATAGCGTCAGTTAATACCAGCAAAAGACGAACACGATCATGGAGTTTTAAAAGTATTGCAGAAACAAACAACTTTAACAATGCAAATACCTCTTACGGGTCTCGTCGATGACCATGTTTATGAGTGTGCCGTTTTCGAACGTTTGGAAGTAGTTTCCCTACTTCATATTTTTACTGTGGTAAGTAAAGGTCTTTCATAAAACGTGACACTGATAACGGGATATTTTAAAATCAGAACGTGACGATATGACGCACGTGTGTAGCACAGCCTTATGGGACACAATTTTGTATGTATAATAAATGCGTCAGAAAATTACAGATAAAATATTAAACGAATATCGGCCACATCAACTAATGGTCTGACGCAGAAATCGTTAGTCATTTAAAAATTTAAGCCCTCAATTACCGCTGGTCGAATGTATCTGAATAAATAAATGGACATACTGGTTTTTCACAAAACCTGTACATTAAAGTATTGACAATCGTTACTAAGCGGTTATTTATATTGCCGCTATTAATGCTCATCGCCGTCATGTTATGGTTTGGTGGGTAAAGAAAAAGTGGAAAAAGAGTAACCTTGCTGGTTTTTTCTAATCTAGTGAAGGTATCACCAGATTAGAAAAAACCAGCAAGGTTACTCTCAAAACTGGATATATGCAATATTGGAAATAACTATAAATTATTTTATCAGATTCGTTGAATCTATTTGGCTGGCATAGACGATTCTTATTTCCAATTCGTATGATACTAGCTATGATACGAATTGAAAATAAGA
>NJDC01004934.1:0-14503 GCA_002245475.1 Calephelis virginiensis
TAAATCGCATTTTGCAAAACATCTTATAGACACTGGGCATACGTTAGCAGCAGATCGTACTTCCGAATTACTCCATACTTGTAAAAAAGGATTAAAATTAAATATACTGGAACAACTAGAAATTATTAAATGTATTTAACGAAGACTCAATTACACTGTTAAACGAACAAACAGATTTGGCTAATTCACCCCTGCTACACATGTTTAACAACAACGGTGCCACCCCCACCACGCGTACTCACTATAGCACACACCGCTCGCGAACTCGCGAAACCCTATAAATAGAACGAGTCGCATGCGCGCGCACCAGTATCTTCTCGACCTTTCCACGAAGGTGCAGTCGAATTCGCCTGATGATGCTTCGGCTACGAAGCGAAACGTACTGTTACATCCCTATTTTTATTGCCAAATTGCTGAATTGCAGTTAACCCTACAATTCAGCAATAATACTGTATGAAAACCCATGTTTTCCAAGTTTTCAGTCAGTTCTATACATTCAGTCAAATCGCTGCCCAACGACGGACCCGGTTTCTGCCTGCCGGTTGGCCTCAGCGAGGAGACTAAATAGTATACCAGCTCCGGGTCGTACCGTCCTTCACCAGGGCCGCAAAGTCGAGTCAAAATAAAGTAAAAGAGTAGTAAAGTGTAGTGTTGTGTGAATAAACTTTATAAATAATATCGTAAATAAAGTATTGCTTCCTTAAAAGTGCTTTTTTTTTATAAGTGCCAGGAAGCCAAACCTAACAGTACGTTGAGTTTTTAGTAGAATGTGTATTGTTGGTGCTAATAAAACAGTTTAGTGGTGTGTATTGTGTGGAACTGGATGTATTTGGGAGTTTTAGCTTAAATAATTTTATTTAGATTTTTTAAGTATGGATTTCCGCAAAGTAACGCTTTCTTCTATCAATTTTCTTAGGTCAGCCAATTTTAAAATAAAAGTATGCTATGTTTAGCTTTTTTATGATGTTGGAAGGCAAACAAGTAGACGGATTTCCTGATGGTAAGAAATTCCCGCCGCCTAGACACCAAAGGTGGTAATGGTTTGTTGCCAACCTTAGGCCGGGATGTTAGGCCTCGAGCAAAAGTAAGTTTACCGGCTACCTTACCCTCCGAACCGGAACACGTCATGACGTTATGGCGGCAGGAATAGGTAAGGTGGTGGGTCCAGTCCGGGCGAGTCGCTGCTAAACTCTACCACCTAGTTAGATGTCACGGTGTTAGTGGCGGTAAGCCTGTGCTCGCCTTTTATGAGCTGCCTGGCAAGAAGACAGATGGTCTATTCTACAAAGGAGCTCGGACCAACACGGGGCCAAACCAAACCAAAAAATCAAAATCAAAAAACCAAACTGAAACCCCCAGATTATAGAAAAACGAATTAAGATAAATCGGTTGTACTAACTAAATAAGTTTCTGACACCAGTAAGTAAAACAGTTTTTTTAATAAAACAAAATTCATTAATTAATATAAATTTATCAATTATTCAGAATTTGATCGTTACTGTCGCTGCTGGAACCAATGTTTAAAATAAATCTATCCGAATGGTTATTAAACACAAGCTCAATTTTTGGCCCCGTGCCCCTTTATTTGGCGCCAAATATTCTCGATGGGGTTAAAATCAGGATGATATGGTGGTAATCTTAAAACTGAATCTCCATGCTCTTAGTAAATTTTGTCACTGGTAAATACAGCCAACCTTTCTTTATGAGTCAATTTCATTTTATATAAATCCGGCTTTGTTAATGTGGGATCAAAATGAATATGGTTTCCCTCCAACCAAGCTATCATATCAGGTCGCGGTGTATTAGAATTAAGCGACTTAACTAATAACTTAGTTTGGCCAAGGGATTGTCGATTTAGCACGCTGTTTGGAAATAAATTGGAAATCAGTTGATTGCGAATCCAAGTTTGATATGTGACTGCGTTTATTGCTTAATGATAATCTCCATCAGAATCCAAACATTTACCTAGTAGTAATGCACCGGGTACAAAACCTTTCTCATTGCCTGTATGTATGAAGATAATGCGTTCAGCTTTGGCAATCGGTTTTTTAACTCCTTTTTTTATTTTTATCAATCCAAGACTTGCCTTTTGTGTGAGAAGTATGAACATATTATTCATCCATGTATACAACATTTTTTTCCGGCAGCACTTAAAGCCTGTACTGTCTCAATATATTCAATTCTTTTTAGGCGTACAGCAGATTTTTCTGCAGAGAGACTTATGTTATTTGCTGTCTTCATAAATCTAAACCCCATATCTTTAAGAATTTTTCTTAATGGAAACCAATAGCGTCCATTACTTTAATTTTTAAAGACTTTACTGTAGGAACTTCTTTAAATCTTAAATGAAAGTCTTATATCATGTTTCTTATCACGCTGTAATCAAAACTGACCAGTTTTAACCTGAAATTCTTTGGCCTTCCTTTCTTAGGTGTGTTAAATGCAGACCTACCATTATTTTCTTTGTCCCTTATTAAATTTTGCAGAAATTGTCTGGATATGCCAGTGGCTTTGACCACGCGGTCTTGAACTTTATTAAAATATCCATTTTCAAACTTTTTCAAACATTAGCTTCTGTTAAGTATTTAAATTGGTGTCCATTCCACAATACCTTGAAAATTATATAGGAATAAATTAAGCACCTATATTCAAATGAGGTAATTTGGCGTATTACAGCTCTGTACAATTCTTAAGACTGAAATATTGCGTGCTGTCCATTCCATCGCAGTCGAGGTACTGACGAGTTTTGGCGGCTAAAACGACGATCACACGTTGGTTTCTTGATCGGTTAAATTCGTAAACACGAAATATACCGAGGCACACAATTTAAATAGTATCTAAGTATTAATATATACGTGCTGCCAAAACTGTGGACCCCTTATTACGAAAATTGCGCGAACGGAGGAGTATGAAATTTGGCGCACTTATAGTTTATGTGTAGGAGAAGTGCAGAACCTAATAATTTTCAATAATAATGCTTATAATATAACATTCAATCAATAAATAAAACATTACCCACACTACCATGCATTTGGCACACACAAACAAATATATTGATGATAACGATATAAGATCACAGATGGCGCACTAAAAAGTTTGGAAACAAAGTAGTTGGTCTTGAGAAATGAAGATGGCGTTCTTAACAACAAAATATAAAAAAATACTATGGTCGAATTTCGGCCACTAGTATGTGTAATTAGCTTTTTCATCAAAAGTAAACATGATATTGTATAGTAAGATGAAACCATAATTAATTGATATATATTTTTTATTAAAATTTTGTTGTCTTTCATTCACAGATGTACAGCACTCGGACTTATAGTATCTGTGATGTTTATGGGCGGTGCTGTCGTCAAAGGTATGGGGGAAATCGGACCTATATTTAGTAGTATCCTGTGTGCTATATTTGCCATTATAGCAACCGCATTGGCTACTCGTGTTCGGTAGAAAAAAGATTAGAGGACAGCTGTATTAGATGAAATGCCAAAATAGAGTGAGATGGGAATATGTCAATTTGAAGAATAGTGTGTACATAGCAATATGTGTGTTCATTTTTGTATATAGGGTGTTACATTTAGGTTACACTTGAAATTGACAGTCATTTGTATTGTGTAAATAAATATAAGCACGCCTACTGTCGCGGGTGGTCAAGGATTGTGTAACGGTTTGAGTTTGTAGATATTGATATCAAGAGTATTCTATATATTATATATTATTAATATCTAATAATAATCTATATATTATTAACATTTTTCAAAAATAACTTGATATGTATATATAAAACGCCGACAATATATAATACTTATTATAGTATTGCGAACTAGGACATTTCTAATGTTGGCAAACGTAAATTCTCATAAATATTGTAGGTTATTTTTTTTTATTATAATCGCTACATTTAAAAAAATATGCATATACTTCAGTACCTATGTAATTTGTAAACGTGATTTCCAAAAAAAACACTAAACTAAGAACTAAACTCGGTCATACTCGGTACTCGTACCGACAGCGACACTATTTGAAAATAAAAAAAAATTAAAATACTCCCCAAGGCAGGCCGCATAAAGATTGATAAAGAAGCGATATGTCTATACATCGCTTCTTTATGTTTTTTTTTGACTTAACAACTGGACACTTGAAGAATAAAGTAAAGCTTTTTGTAAATACAGGTTTAGCCACTTATATTTTACTTTACATGTTACTACTATCACTAATTGCTTTAATTATAAAGCCAAATCCTTAACAAAAGCAAGCTAAATACAGCGAGACAAAATATTTAACTTGATAAATTCATAGTCGCTCTGAATGTAGGTTTCCTGATTAATGTCACACAGTGTTAATTTTGTCAAAGTTTCTGGTCGCAATTTACGTGAAAAAATTGCTCTGAGCCGTTTCAAATGACTGTATTAATAAAATAAGAATGTGTAACAACACAGTTAACACAGTAAAACTTCAAAAATTGACTCGAACTATTTCGTTGGGTACCACGTCGCTGTTTAATAACTGTTTTCGAAAGATGATTCCGAAATGGTCCCAGGTAAATTATATCAACATCTTACTAGTACTTTTTAGTTAATTATTATAAATAAAAAAAATATGTTCTCTTTTAAGATTTTTTAATGGCTTCATCATTAATGTATTGTTTGGTATAACTTAAAAACCATAAGTTTGATCTATATACTCTTGGCGTCCAAAAAATCGCACCTCTTCGATAATCTCTTTTCGTGTACCCGAACCACGTCCCCGGTGTCCAGGAACCGCTGGTATACTCTTCGAACCGAAAATCGGCTCAAATTTAGATTGCGAGAGATGTCACACTGTCGCATTCCTGATTGCAGTAGTGCAATGACTTAGGCGGCTTCATCGGCTGTGGCAATCCATCCTGAAGATTGCTTATTTCGTAAAATGATTGCACGTGTGACCTCCTTGATGCTTGGATGGCTAATGACTCACATTCTGTCGGTATCGGCCCTTTTATACCTACAAAGGTATCGCAACCAGTGACTTTCAAGAACCAAAATTGCGCATTTTTTATTAAAGTCACGTTGGTGATAACATGTTTTTATTTTTTAAATAAAACAAAGTGTTTAATTTAAAGATTATTAAATAAACTTTAAAATGACATCAAATTTGTGGAGGTTACTTACGTCAGTTAATGTTTAATAGCGTTTAAAAGCTATTTTCGACGAGGTCAGAATTTTTATGTGACGACGTCAGAATCATGGCCTGTCTTTCTAAAAAAAGAACCATCAAAATCGTTTGCCTGTTGGCCGAATAATCGCGTAACATAAAAAAAAATGTCGAATTGAGAACCTTTTTGAAGTCGGTTAAATGAGTAGGGAATAAAAATACTTATTTCAAAATACATTGACCGCAAATAATTTTATTGTACTCACCACAACTCACTATTTTGTATCTAACAAAACAAAACTCAAAAATTTGAGCGTAAATACAAACATACATATGTGTAATTATTATTAAATTATGAAATAAGTAGGTACATTTTCAATATTCTGTACAAATTAATTAGTTTTTTTTACTCAAATAATTAAGATACGCACGCATTACATACGTGGTCATATTCATTGTGCTAGAACTTTTTCTGGTAGACAGGTCGATAAGTATTGAACTTTGTAGAACATTACACTAAAATTAAACTTTTTCAATAACCCACGACAAAACGTACACGTAACGTGGCTAAGGACCGTCTAGATTAGTACGTTAGTTTGAAATAAAAAATCTGCATCAAAATCAGTCTATCTGTTTAACAGTTATGGTGGTCGGCGTAGGATCAACTTTTGTAGTATAGTGTCTGCAGAACATAATACGTTAATCCAAAATTTAAATACTCTTCTATAAAATATTTGTTAATTGAAGATAAAATTATACGTAACGTTTACCACAAGGATCAAGTTTAAACCCTATCCTCTTTTTGCTTATGAAAACGTTTCAATCCTAATTCTTTGGCTTAACATACTCTAACTTCAGGGCTGCTTTCAGATAAACAATACATTTTTAATTTGTTAATGTTACTATTAAAATCTATCACTGTCAAAAATATGTATTTAGGTAACAAAAAATAGACGAAACAAAAAAATGAAACATAGGTCCCTTGTCATAGGTGAAACTAATAATGAAATTGTTTTTAAATACAGCGTAACGATATTTCTTGTATATGATGAGTGAGGCAAAATTAAATTGTTATCTTAATAATGTTATAAAAGCGAAAGTTAGTGAAGGTTCAATATTTAAACATTGGGTTTATTACATAATAACGCCTCAGAACCTCAATCAGTTTACATTTAAATATGGAATATATATACCTGAGACCTGAAGTAGGGTGTAGGACACTTTGTATACCAATTTGTTTCTTCTGTGTCCTAATTCTCATGACAGGACTAAATACTTCAATATAGGCAATCCCCGGGCAACATCTAGTCGGCAATATGTTTTACGATTTTGTTCGTAATTAAGTTTTTTAGTCAATAATGAAAATGTGTGTTTATACTCGTTTTGTTTAAAGCAATAAGGTCATTCTTTAGCATTGACACGTTGTGTTAGTATTAAAATAATATTACATATAGATGTCACGTACTAAAACTAATTAAAAGACTGATATTAACTACTTTGATGAACATTATAATATAATATTTGGTATAAATTTAGTTTTTCCATATCACGCGTAAATATCGGTACCTATAGTTTTCATCGCTCTCGACACAGTCTAGTGAACGTGCTTAATAAATCTTACTAGATAATTACTAAAATATTCGAAAGACATGGAAACTTCAAAGGAATTAGCAGGCAAACAGGCAGACTGATTTCCCGATGGTTAGGAACACACGTCGTCTATAGCTTCCAACGGTAGCAAGTACAAAATCGGCTACCCCTTCGAAATCGAAACATGACAGTGATGAACATTGATGCTACGGCGGCATTAATAGGTACAATAAAAGGTACCAAACAAAGTAAGTTGTCTAAAAAGTCTAGTCTTATTAATAAATAAAGACCAAAAGTTGACAATATAGTTTATAATACATTGAAGTACAGACTACAGTGTCAACTTAAAGCTTGGAGTACATTTTTATTAATAAGACTTTAGAGGCTGTCCAGCACGGGCGTTTTACGTGCGAAGACCCACACGCGTACGGTTGCAATTTGCGCCAGTCGAGATACTCGAGCGCCATTGCTGAGTTCAAAACTACGCGCGTCCTTAGCGTGTAGACGTATTTAGTTCAAAATTAAGAAAAGTAGCGATAAAATATAATAAATAATTATTTTACATACCATATCCTGGGTCCTTGTAATGCGTCTTTATAATTGTAAAAGATATACCGTATGGAATTTGTAGTATTTAATGTACGCTAAATGGGCGACTTTCCTCTCGTTTAGGAGAATTCCATCGACGGTATACAAGCCACAACACAATCGTATTCGAGTTAGCAGACAGGAAATGTAGAGGCAAAATAAATTGGCATGGTAGGCTGTAAACGCAACTAGCGCACCCTTAGGGTGAAAGCAAACACGGCACAAACATAACTTCCCTCTTCATTAGTTTTGTCGAGAAGGAATTAAAAAGTACGTAAGCACTTACGTATGTATTAGTATCGTTCCGACATAGACAAAATGACATTTTAGTACACATTTCAATTTAAAATAGTCTGCGAAACATTGCCACAAATCCGAAGTGTTTTAAAGTAAGTCAGTATCTTCACGTCCATATCCCCGAAGAGGTAGGCAGAGGCACAACCAGGGCACCCACGACTAGCCGAAGATACTAATAAACTAAATAACTTCCATAATGTGATAGGTGGCAAGCCTATCGCCAAACCGGGCACATATCCTATCCCGAGCAAGATTTTTTTTTATTAGAAATTTGGAAAAACCAAATTTTATTTTTGTTGCCGGACCCGGGAATCAAACCCGGGACCTCGAGCAGTCAAGTCCAACACCTGGACCTAGTGGTCTGTGGACTCTGTGGTCTAGCACAGAGGCGATAATGTCCAAATCAACCGTTCCAAAATTATACGGACAACTAAATTTATTATAGCAATGCATAATTTGTAAAATGAAAAAATATATATTTGTGTAAAAGCTATAAAAATAAACAAAAAAGCTTAGATTATACCACCCTCCATACTCCGTACTAACGTGATAAATGCCAAAGTTCGTCTGCCTGCAATGCTTGAATTCGCCGCTGAATTAAATTCCTTCAATCCAGCAGTTGATTTTGATAAAACTTGAATTTCATAGAGTTAATAACCTGAGTTCAAACGCCCATGTTCGAACTCGGTTCATCATACTTACATACTTCTTTTTAGCAATCAACTACCCAAAGAGCTATAACGGAAGACTAAAGTTTGCATGAAAATCTGTTCTACGCTGACGTGAAATAGATTTTATAGCTAGTTTAATATAAAATATGAGTTCAATAAATCAAAGTACAACAAATTTAAAGCGTCCTCGAAACCGAGGTTGCTAGAAAGTAAACTTAATTTTAGGTAAACCTATAAAAAAATATATACAGCAAAATAATGTCGAAGATTATTATTAAACAGGATACTAAGCGACATTTATTTTTTTATAATAAAAGCAATTGTATTACAATCCTAAACATGGGGCGTTTAAATATATAGTATTGATAATATGATTTACGATTCAAATGAAAAACTATGTTATTATAATTTTTTTTAAAAGAAACTAACGCTCGCACTCCGACATGTCATTTATCTTTTAATCGGTCATTAAGTGGACATTTTCTACACAAAATTGTGATTGATGTAAATCGACATCTATAAGTGTTTAGTTTAGTACAGACACCACAGAACACAGGCATCATAAACACTGTTACAACATTTGAACATGTCAAATATGAATTTATTTATGTATTATATAATTAAAGGATGTATATTGTTATTATAAGTATTTTAAGGCTGAACATATCGTTAAAGACGATGAATGGTTGTATAATTATTAATTACTTCGTATTTACTAGTATCTTGGATTATCTGTAATTTGTTAAAATAATGTACTTTATAAGCTCTTTCGAGTTCGTTTTTTAATGTTTATGTTTTCAAATGTGTCATAGACTGTTGATTTGTAGATCACCGTAAACGTAAATCTTCGCAGGTTGTTGATATGCTTATTGCCCTGGTGCAATGGAAAATAATATAATATGAAGATTGATTTTATTACTTTTAGGGAAAATATTTCAGTAACCAGATAATACATTTAACGGCCCGTTAAAATGTTCCGAGACAGAGAAAGAAAACAGAGAAAAAAGTCTTCTTTGGAGAAGTGAGTTATTTATTAGCTACAACCCATACTGGCGGCTTTTCATTTATCCCATTAAAATATTGTTATATTGGAATATTTTTTTACAAAACGGCTATGAGAAAATATTTCTCACAGCCGTTGGGGAAATGTTATAACAAACACAAATCCGAAAACACTCGCTTAAATCGCGGTTTATGTTATAATTTACGGACGATATAGTACGAGTACTCGTGACAAGTGTCAGCGAGAGATGGATATTTTTCAGTCTCCCAGTTACGTATTTGTATTTGAATAATGGTTACTCTTTTTTTGATGAGTGATAATGGGGTTTGCTTTTCTATTTGTTTAACTCAATGGCTGTCATTGAATACTTTTTATTAAATACATATTTTCAGTATTATTCTAAAATTTATTGCTACTGACAGTAGGTACTTCAAAATTGACTAACTGCCTCAAACATGTAAACATACATAAGCACGTCTTGCAAGAACAAGAATCATTAATTAACCTGGCCGTTAGACGTTTTTTAAGATTATGGAACAATTTGCCTTTAGAATGTGACGTTGTCCAGTGGTACGTACAATACACCACAGACAATTAGTGTTGCTCCGTCACCTAAGTTCACATAAAAGTGTAAGATGAACGATTGCATCGCGTCGGGTGAAAGAGATAGCGTCATGTTGTGGACGTTAGGGGGAAAGAGACTGCGAGACGAGACAATGGTTAAATGAATAATAACTGAAACTCAAAACGAAATAAATTCTAAATATATTTTTTTAACTTATGATTTAGTAGTTACTCAAATATGCTTAATTATATGCAGGATAGTATTTATTTTATTACTTCAATGTGTTTTTCATAACAATAATTATTGTTCACGGTGATCCTAAATAGTACTATTAATTTTATTCATTTGATAATAATTGTCATTATTTGTATGATTATTGTGCTATATCATGTATATTTAGTATAATTTTTACTAAGTACTAGTTGCCATATCCTAAACATCAGATAGGTATTAAAATATTTTTGTAAGTTGGCGAATTAATTTTATTAAACATCGCTTTTTAATGTGAATTATTCATTACAATATTTATTTGAATTTGTAATATTTTCATGACTGAAGCTGACTGAACCAAAAAAACTGTACATCTCTACTAATTTTTCAACACTTATTTTATAATTTCAAAGGTCGACAATCGGAGAAATCTCGGAGAAAAATTTAATTGTTAACAAAATTGCACAAGCGATTATTAATGCTCTCAATTTATGCTATATTCTGCTTATATACGTAATTTATCCACGAACTCATAAGAATGCAAAAATTTTACTTATTTATATTTTGTAACCATTATTTACTTGACATTAATTTGTGCATTAGCAATATTTGAAGTAAACTATGTTTAAATATTTTCTATGTACAAGTGGTAGGTATGTTGTTGATACGACGGAGGGAGGAACAGTTTTATAAAGTTGTACAGATTCAAATGAAAGTAATTCACTTAATAAAAAATTTATTACCTAGATGGGACTATTCGTATAGACTGCTTATTTAGTTACTATTAAAAGACATTATTTACGAATTTACACAGTAATTTAGGTTATTATTTTTATTAAAATTGCTCATCACAAAAATCACAATATTATCCAAAATGACTGCGCACCAGCTAAGGTTTACTGAAAGGGATGAATATATGAAAAATATGATACGTTTTATGTGCGTATTTGAATTTATTATTTTCTAATTTTAGATTTAATGATCAACTTGTATAGAAACTGGTGCGAAACGCGGTATACCTGTTACATTTTACGCAGCTACCGAATTACGCGCGGGCAAAAACAAGTGCGCAGTCATTTTATTTATTTTCATTCCCGCACATGACTGATATTTATTGTATTCTTAGTCAATTTGGTTCGAATTTAAATTGATTTAAGATTTTTTTACGGCAGGTGTAATGCGATAGTATGGTATTTTAGCAGCTTTCAGGATATGTCAGATGTACCACTGTAGGTATTATCTAATTGAAATTTTTTTTCGTTTGTTTTAGTTTTGATTTTCTGATTTTTTAAGCATGTACTATTTTGTTACAATTGCTATAAAATATGAAAATATGATGAATAAAAGTGTTAATACTGCTGACTGTTAACAGCTACTACGTAATTACACGACGTGGAATTTAATTCAGTACTCTGCGTTGATTGGCTGTAAAAATGAACCATAGATAAAGAAACCAGTAAATGTCATTAACGGTAATTTATTCCTTAATTAAGATATCATTATTTTTAGCAAAATTTTTAGGTAGAAATAAATTTTATTTGCCGTAAATATATTATTTCTGTACGTTTGAGAGTGTAATACATTTTTTTTACATATCGCAATATTATGTTACAATAATGAATTTTAGTGATATTTTTTATATTTAATATATTTTTTAAAATAAGGGTCTATGTAAAAAAATTAAATACTTATGTGAAGTGACATGATGAATATCGTTTTTAATTTTCAAGAAATATTTATACGATACCTTGTCATCGTAGCGGTTTTTAATAATGATATTATTCGGCTACGTGACATAGTATGGTATGAAAATATGATTTGCTGACAACTGACAGTTTGTCCCAAAGTGATCAATGTCGCAGGCGGTTTTCAATTGAAATCTGTCAGCTGGGCTCAGGATTTTTTATGTGATTAATAATATATTACAAAAACAGTATTTTTCCAACTTATCATTTGAGGATTAAAATTGGATAGCTTCAAATATTATAAGTTTGGTCCCTTAGAGGATAGTGGAACAGGCGACCTTGTTTACTTAAATTATGGGCTGTGATCAGAGAAGTAATTCCTACGTAAATTCTTGTCATTGTCAAATATAATACTAGATATTATAATATCGTAATTTGCGAGGGCAGAAAAATGGGAAGTCTCAGATTACAGGCCAATAAACATGTAATCTGAAGCCTTTTTTGCTGCCCCATGTGTGTATCCTAATTTTCTGCCCGACGGAGTTGGAAAGTAGTAATTTCTTTGAACCTAACGAGACAAAAAACGTCACTTTCAGTCCGGAGAGCAGAAAAAAAATGTTTGCTGATTAGTACGAAAGGTGTTCCAAAAAAAATGATAATTCACAATTCCCAACTAAATGCGAAAATCTGTCTGTCTGTTTTGCTTTCACGGCTTAACTGACAGATGATTATGAAATTTGATTTGCATTTCCTAAAGGACCTTGTTTAAACATAGATTCAAAATCAACTCCATATAGGACTACAACAAGGGTTCGTTGTAATGCAATTTTAAAACGTTATAATCATGTGATTAACATAAAACATACGGCTCGTGTCGTTTCGATCTCACTTTGGAATCATCGGTTTTCAAAGTTTTGTTCTCGTCTATTAAGACGATTCAAAAGAAAATGTATAGATACATTTGATAAAGGTAGGGCAGAATTGAATAAATAGGAGCAGTGCAACCAACTGATTTGTTCGGTAAACTGCGTCGCTAGTATGACGTTTAGTGTTTCAGATTGGAAATTATACCTAGAACATTACTATTACAATAAGAAAACTTAAAAAAGCGTAGAGATGGGAATTTAATTTTGGGTGCTCTCAATTCATTGACAGCGGAATGACGTTTACACTTGCACTGGACAGACAAGTTGGTAGCACTGTACTGTAAATCCTGTTATTTTGATAATCTATCCTGGGACAAAATTAAAAAATCACATTTTGTAAAAACCTAGGAAAAAACTCGACTACCGAATGTGTGTTATGAATTAAGATTATTACTAGTTCTGATCTAGTGCATAGTAGAAACTAAATTACTTACATCATTTGTACGTGTTACTACCTACCATAGACTATAAGCGCCATAGATAAAATTATTTAAACCAATATTTCATTGTCACTTATCCACGTCATGTCCATAATTTGTGCCATTTTTAATCGGTATCATTGAAAATAAAACATTATTTCCTATTATGAAATCTCAGTAATTTGAGGTTATCACGTCAAATTAGTAAATAATCTTCATATATTACAAATGGTTGTTTTATTTTGAACTCTATAAAGGTCAAGAGTGATCTCGATCTGTAACATAGGTTTAGTATACTCATAGATTGTCAAAGCGGAAGAGTCGAAGCATAATAGTTGTGCATACATTAGAGCGATGTAGACGGGGATTTCCCCCCTGTTGGTCCAGGCTTCTTTGGAGAATAGACCATCTTCCTTCCTGCCAGGCAGCTCGTAAAAGGTGATCGTAGACTCACCATCACTAACACCGTGACATCTGACTAGGTGGTAGAATTTAGCAGCGACTTGCCCGGATTGGTACCACCGCCTTACCTATTCCTGCCGCCATAACGTCATGACGTGTTCCGGTTCAGAGGGTAAGGTAGCCGGTAAACTTCCTTTTGCTCGAGGTCTAACATCCTGGCCTCAGGTTGGCAACGCACCATTACCACCTTTGGTGTCACAACTGCCAATCGTTGTGCGACCCGAGAAACATGAGGACCAATAGTTTTTTATGCACTTTATACTCGACTACTCTTTACGTGTGCTTGTATAAGTTAGACACCATTGGATGGCATAGAAAACGCTGACAGATCGTTAAGACGTCCGTTATATTGTTGGATAAGAAATGACACCCGCTGCTGCGTAAATGTTCGCTGTAATAACTCTGTGCAAGTTTTGTTTGGTACGTGCCTACAGCGAACAGTCAATTCTTCAGCTGTCAATACTGAAAACGCAGTAACATTATGCTGCTCAGCGGTAATATTTCCTAAATTGGCTCTAATTCTGTTTAATCTTCTTCGTCGACATAATCTGCCAAGCTATTGGCAACTATCAGTCACTCTCGAGTGTATATTTCTATGGATTATTTTTATTCCTTGCATTGACTATCGTTTATTTATACTATTGTTTATTTATATTTTAATAATATTTACTGTATTTATGGATCATTGCGTGACTATTCTTTAACATATACTAAAGACAAAAGTACTAAGTTCAGGTTTTCTAAACCTTTAAACCTAAAACACAATTTTTTTAGCTTAAAAAATCTGTATAATACATACTTACTAAGGTACATACGAGGGCCTTCGATAATTACTTAGCCTCATCGTCCCATGGCGTTGTTGTTACAAAAGAGTTATACTATCGTGCAGTAAATACTTTTTGAAGTCTATCAAGTAGTTTTCAGTCTTTTCCCTTCATTTGTTTTGTTTTGACAGCC
>NJDC01004934.1:29902-43022 GCA_002245475.1 Calephelis virginiensis
GTGGTCTCAAAAGTTCTCGCAACCGTTGTATTTGTATGAAAAGAGTAATCAATATAGAGGAAACTAAGTGTCTGCAAAAATACCGAATACAGAATTATCGGTCTTTTTGAATGCCCTTCACTTATCCTTTTCTGCTTTATTCACAGTTTTGTCAGTTTTACGATTTACCTACGGATCCGATGGGGTGGGAAAATTTACATAGCACTTTGAACCACGCTATAGTTAAAGTCACAATACTCCAGTGTGCCGTGGCAATAATGTCCAAAATAAGATAAACGCAGCATGGGAAAATTTGACTATAGTGGCCACTTTACAATCAGTTCTTTTGTGCATGATTTTTTATGAAATGATGAATGATGAAACATGAAATACCAATTTAGGTTGTTAATGGACACAGGTCAATTTCAACTGTGAGGTGCGACATAATTAGATAATTATGCATTCGGAAAATTGAGTGCAAAGGAATCCAAAGTACGTTTATTTAAGTTAAGGTTATCAGAATCATAATTTCATACATAAATTTTATATTTTGAACTCATTAGCGTCAACCGTGTATGTACAAATAATGGGTTACAAGGTGCTAGACTCGCTTTGCATAATTCTGTGCTTATCTCCTAAAGTTGTTGTATGGAACAGACAGTTGGGTAAGTCAGAAAAAGCATGAGACTAAGATAAATGCTGTTGAAATGAGGGCGCTACGGAAAATCAGTAGTTTAACTCTCGCTGACTACATTAGTAAGAGTCTGAGGACGAGCAGAATCGAAAGTAATGATAATAAAAAGAGAAAGGCCAAGCTAGTTTAGTCATTCCACATGACAAGAAAAGCACATATAAGATAATGTGTAACAATGTGCATGGATATAGGCACGGTTTCCACAATAAAACCGTTCGGGTATAATCCGAGAGTGGTGACAAGAGTCTCCGAAACCGCCGTGCTTGTATGAAAAAGGCAATTAATGTGGATGAAGACAGAAAAATCTGCAAGAATCGTGAGATTTAGCTGTCAATTCTCTCTGCCTACCCCGTTCGGACTTGGTGTGAAAATATGTATCTGGATTACAAGGACTTCAGCCTGTTTATTCGAAATGTAATCTTTAATTAAATGAAAATGACGTGTACCATTTGAGATCTGTCGATTGTAGCAGAATTCAGTTTTGCTGCTGGAATGCTCGAGAATGCGTAATTTATTTTGGCGCACGATGAACTGAGGCTGCTAGAACCTATCCTAAGCCTATCTTCAAATGGTATGCTTTACAATATGGAGGAAAGTAAAAATATGTAATTTTAACGGTGGTTTGATTCGTGATGCCATCTGTTTCAAGATAATGTAAACAATTTTATGTCTCAATGGTCCCCGTGTAGGTCCGCGCTGCTTTGCAGAATAGACCATCTGCCTTCCTGCAAGGCAGCTCATAAAAGGCCGACTCACCCGGATTGGTACCACCGCCTTACCTATTCCTGCCGTCATAACGTCATCAACGTGTTCCGGTTCGAAAGGTAAGGTAGCCGGTAAACTTACTTTTGCTCGTAGCCTAAAATCCCGGCCTCAGGTTGGCAACGCACCATTACCGCCTTTGGTATCTTTAGGCGGCGGGAATTTCTTACTTCCTCTCCGTCTGCTTATTTGCCTTCCAATATCATAAAAAAACATGTTTATATTAAGAAAATCCACTTAGGTAAAAATAATTAAAATGCAGTTAGGCCACTCTGGTTCTAGCCGCCTCAACTGATCTTTTTGTTATAAAACGCAAGAGGAATGTTTATCGCTAATACGATGGTTTGGTCAATTAATGGTAAAATGAGAAGTTGCTGTGACTTTATAAATTTCATATTGTCATTAGAACTTTGTGGTTTTTATAATTTTAATAGACCATGTGTTAATGGTGTCATGGTAAATATAATATTTTCCAAATGAACCTTTCGTATTTTTATGGCGAATAAAAAAATAGAAATGGATAGTATTTATACCAAATATTTCGATGTTTTCTATTTGCCTGGCGACAAGTTGTCAGTCATAAATCTCTATATTCAATCTATTTTATTGAAACCAAGTGTTAGTAAGTATGTGAAACTTTATAGGTACCACGTCCTCAGAAATCCAAAATCGGGACTTAATTTAAAAATGTGCTTGATAACAATATAATCGAAAAAAGTCACAGAGAGTGAGCGAGTTCAATAAATTCCGCGTCAATCGCGACCAGAATACCGAAAGACAAAAAATTTATAAAATACTTAAATTGATTCTGTTGTTTATTTTCACTCGCCTAGACCTATTTTTAAACTTGTTTAATGTACAAAATAAAAAAAGCAAGTTTTCTTATTCTGTTTGTAATTTGATCAAGGTGTGGGTGCGTGATAACCTGAGGCCACAATTAAAGGGAACTTCTGATTGTAAAAATACATGTCATAATTGTAATTAATGTAAAATGATAATAGTGCAATGCCAGCAGGAGGCTTGATCAAGTAAGTGTACAGTGCAATGGTGCTGAATCCAGACGAGTTGTAGTCTCTGTGCTTCAGCTTACAGGTACCTATTGCTAGTCCGTCGACTACACTAATGTGCTAATCCGGCCACCTGTCTAAAGTATTACTCCACTTTGTTGACTATTTCTTAGCTTACAGCGAGAATACTATGGTATTATTATTTAAATCGTTTTTTCGTTTGTTACAATAACAGTAAAAGAGACTAGAGAGTGTATATTGCATTAGTCGGTACATATTATAGAGCATTAATTATTTTAGTTAAGGTATTACTTACGTATGTCGCTTTAGGAGCAATAGGTTCCACAATTCCTTCACCATCCTTCCCCAAACCACCTCCATCCCATCCCATTTTCATCAACATACTACAAATAAAATTACATTTAAGATAATACGTAGTAAAAACTTTACAGGAAACGATAGATACTTATTTGGATAACTAGCAGTCCGTCCCAGATTCACACGGATAACACGAACGAAACTGGACATCAAAAATGTCGTCCAAAGCATGCCAGACCGAATGCCAGCGCTCATAAGAGCCAGAGGAAGAAACACGCAATATTAAAAAAATAAAATGTTATCAAGGATCAAACAGTTTTTAATTATTACAAGTGCTCAAAACTGCTGTGTTTTATATAAAAAATGAGATACATATTAAGATATTATAATCAGACATTTCTAAAATGTATTTATCTATATTACGCATTTAATCCGCAAATTAAGAATGTATTTTTTATATTTCTTTTAGTAAGGTAGGTCATGTATTTGATCAGGTGCTTCCATAATGCAGAAGTGTAATCAAAACTATAGCACTCTAACCGACCCGGAAAACTTCTTTTCGCTTGACATTAACAGCTACTAAAAGTTTGTATAAATTAAAGCACTGTTTTTCCATTATCCTTGCTATTTTCTCAATTTTTTCATTTCATAAGAACCTAAACAGTTACGAAATCATCACGACATTATCACCAACACCGTTATCAAAACCGTCTCAGCACGACGTCGTCACCGGCATCATCACGACACCATTACGATACCTTCAAGACACAGTCACGACATCGTGTTTTTGTGTTACTGTCAAGACACCGTCACATTATTATCACGAACCAGTTACGACACAGTCACAACATCGTCACGTCACGTTAGATGTTATCACCAACCTTGTCACCGTCAGTACATCATCACGATTATTGTCTTCACTGTCACCGTCACAATATTCGTGTCGACACAGAGACTAAATTATGACGATACATTTAAGATTATCACCAACACCATCACCGTCACGACTTCGTTTCGAAATCGTGACTACACTAACACGACATTATCACCAACGAAGTCATCATAGCCGTCACCATCCCCATTAATATAATTAATTACCGTTATGTTTTTCTATGTTACTGTTATGTTTTTAAGTAATTTCAGTACAACAGATTTTTTTTGCCTCTTACTCAAAAACTATGTACAACAGAAAATTTAAAAAAACGGACTTGATGCTACAATCAAGCTCTTTCATTTGATACCTCACACAAAATAATTGTCCCAAGGTTTATTTTTCGACCCCCCACTTAGGTTGCCCCACCCGATTTCACCCATATTTGAACTTGAAAATTGTATTAAGCATATCTAACCACCTGCCAAATTTCATGAAGATTGGAATAAAACTACTCAAGTTGTCGTCAAACAAACATACGAACATACAACTGCAACCCAATCTGAACACAGAAACCTTCACTGGCTGTGACAATAAGAAATTTCCTAGGAAAATTTATTAATATAAAATTTGTTACTTACCTTTTCCCTTTACTCATCTCTACTGGTTTGGCTAGCATTTTAGCTAATGTTTTTTCAACTTTGTTTGTAAATACTTTTCTCGTTTTTTTTCCCTTGTATGCACCATGTTCCTCATGATCAGATGTAGCGTCTTCACCTTGACATTTTTTCCAGAAACTATCGGTCCAACTTGGTCCTTGGTCTCTTTCTTCGTCCTTTTTACAGAAATTTTCTTCTTCATTCTCATTACATTGATTTTTTGTACTGAAATTTATAATTTTTCATCTTTAAATACACATAAACGTATATATTGGGTAATGAAGAAAGTGTTAATTGCTAATTCTCCTATTTTGAAATAAATACACCTTAACATGGTTTCTCATGACAAAAGAAAACTGACAAACTTGAAGAAATGTTAAGAGAAGAAAATGAGAAATGAACAAGATTAATAACTGAATGGTATCCTAGAGATGGCAAAAAGAGAAAAGGAAGACAAATAAAGTGTATGATGACATCTAGAGATTTGCCGGTCACACATGGGTCAGACTAGCGAGAAATAGGATAACCTAGAGAGCTTTCGAGGCCTTTGTCAAAGGACAACAGCATATATAACAAACTGTAAACAGCTTCTGTGTTCAATCGGACTGTTATTGTGTAAGCTAAGAGATGTAGTTTTTGCATAAATCTAAAGTAAAAAGTCTAGCTTTAGAATAGCATGTTCTCATTACATTAAGGACTAAATGAAAAGCCGCCCATTATTTTTGTATTTTTTGCCCGGGCAAAGTATATTTTGTACAACTATGATATACAGTCACTATGGTCATTTTATGCTGAATATTTAAGTCAAAAATATTTATTTAAAAATAAGATTAACTTACCAAATAAGGGTAGTTTTTTGCTATATCTTTGCCAAGCTTGAAGAAATTATACAAAACTCTACTTTTTATGGCAATTATTAGTGTCAAAATAAAAAAAAATTAACAATAAACAAACAACAACAAATCGCCTTTGTGTTCTAGTGATCCAAGTGTTGGACTTGACTTCATGAGGTCCCGGGTTCGAATCCAGGGTCAGACAACAACAAGAAAATGTTGTATTTCCAATTACCTAATAAAAAAATGTTGCTCGGGATTGGTTATGTGCCCGGTTAGCCATAGGCTTGCCACTTATCACATTGTGGGACATAGTGTTTTCAGCTAGTCGTAGGTGCCCTGGTTGTGCCTCTGCCTACCACTTTGGCGATACAGGTGTGAAGATATTTTTTAAATAAACTTCTGTTTCTACAAGATACAAGATAAGATAAAGTAGATTTTATTTCAATAAAATGTTTTTAAACATAATGTATACAACCACCTTAAGACTCAAGTTACACAACTGATATGATCAAATGCGTCTCGTAATAACTAAACTGCATAGTTAACAAAATATAAACATAAACACAATATCACATATTTGCATGTTAACATGTTTGTTATAAATTCTAACAGTTTTATTATTTATATTACTCATGTTTATTTTCAAGCGTAAATTGACTATTATTTTTATTTTTCTTTTTTCCGTAAATCAGCACTGGAGTTATTTGCGTGCATTTTAGTAGGGATATTGTTATTTTTGTAATTTTTTTTTGCTTCCTTTTTAGTACATATTCAAAAAAAGTTATTGAAAATGTGAATTATTTGTTTGTAACACTACATGTTACAAACAAATAAATATATACATAAAACTATAATGTGACTGTGTTATTCTACCACTAAACAATAGCAATATGAAAAAATATCTTCACGCCCACCTCCCCATAGCAGTAGGCAGAGGCACAACCAGTGCGCCCCCCAACTAGCAGAAGACACTAAGGCCCACAATGTAATGGGTGGCAAGCCTATCGCCAACCGGGCACATATCCAATCATGGCCAACATCATTTTTATTAGAAAATTAAAAAAAAAAGATTTTCTAATTTTTTAGTTGCCTGACCTGGGGATCTAACCCAGAAATTCAAGAAGTCAAATCCGAAGCTGGACTTGGATTTTTTGATGGTGGTAGGCGGTGAGAACAATAGTTAGGCTTGTCACATTCTGTGTGGTTTGGAGGACTTCTAGCCACAACAGTTACAATGCATTTTACCACTAATGAAACCACATAATGAAATCCTAGCTAAAGTATTAAAATTGATTTAAACTCTATGTTAAGTAAGCATAGGTACATACCCAGTGTTATATTATGTTATATATAAAGTCGTGGTCAGCTAATTAGGGACACTCTTTGGTTAAACCGAATTGTGAATTTATTTTTTATTTTCCAACAAGTCTAAACCTATGTTGTGTATTTGGACTGCTGTCATATTGATTGTTAATATTACGTGTATGTGGGTATTTGAGTAATAAATCAGTTATGTTTCTGTCTACTAATTTGGATACACTTTAACCATATTCCATATCTCTTACATGTAAGTATAATTAGTCATTAATGTGCCCGATTATACAAACAATAACAACTTCTTAAATATTAAACCTCTTTACAATATAGCTGATAGATTATCGCATTGCTATTTGTTCAAATAATGCTGGCTGGCCATTTAATTAGGGACACTGTGATATTGCGTTCTATTTTCAAAATTTGAATCTCAATACTTTTTTACTTCTTCTCTTATTGTTTTGTGGTAGTTTTGGCGGCAATCCCAATATTTATTTTAAGTTTTGAAAATAATATTGAAGAAAAATGGGTATAAATAAAAGTTGCGATCCAACACTACGAAAAATTATCATGAAGTTGGTTGCCGAGCATGGTTGGCCATACCGAAGGATAGCAGAACATTTAAATTGTTCAAAAACTATGGTATACAACGCAGTGCAACATGTCACACGCAATAAGACAGATTTAAATGTGCCCAGAACAAAAAGATCGAGAAAAACAACTCCGCAAGAAGATAGAATGATAACCAGGTTAGCTAAGAAAGATCGGTTTCTAGGCTCTATTTTAATTAAACACGAAGTGTTTGGGACAGACGAAAGAGCTGGTGTCTCAGCGAGGACCGTTCGACGACGTCTGGTAGAAGCAGGGTTGTTCGGAAGAGTGGCTCGCAAAGTACCGTTGTTGAAGAAAGAACATCGAAATGCTCGTTTGGCGTTTGCACGTAAATATGGACATTGGACCTACGCCCAATGGCAACATGTATAATTCTCTGACGAGACCAAGGTTAATTTTATTTCTTCAGGTGGAAGGTATTACGTACGGCGTCCAGTAAAAGCAGAAATTAATCCAAGATTCACAAAAAAGCAGGTGAAACATGGCGGTAGAAACATTAAAATGTGGGGTTCATTTTCTGGATGTGGATTGGGATCTGTTATGAAAGTTCAGGGTAACTTAGACCAACATCAATACAAGGCAATATTGGAGGAAACAATGCTTCCCTATGCTGAGGAGCATCTCCCTATTATATGGATGTTTCAGCATGATAACGAACCGAAACATACCGCCCGTTCAGTCAAGTTGTTTCTTACCAGTCAGTCAATATCGGTGCTAGATTTGCCAGCAAATAGCCCGGACCTTAACCAAATCGAGCACCTTTGCCACGAAATCAAGAAAAANNNTTCAGGGTAACTTAGACCAACATCAATACAAGGCAATATTGGAGGAAACAATGCTTCCCTATGCTGAGGAGCATCTCCCTATTATATGGACGTTTCAACATGATAACGAACCGAAACATACCGCCAGTTCAGTCAAGTTGTTTCTTACCAGTCAGTCAATATCGGTGCTAGATTTGCCAGCAAATAGCCCGGACCTTAACCAAATCGAGCACCTTTGCCACGAAATCAAGAAAAAAGTAGCCACTTATCGTACCACAACTTTAGATGAACTTAATGAAGCTTTTTGTGAGACATGGGCAAACATTCCTGTCGAAACATGCCAGAAACTGATAATGTCTATGCTACATCAGTGTCAAGCGGTAATTACTAACAAAGGTTTTGCTACTGGGTACTGATTTTACACATAATAAAATGGAGCTGTTAAAGATATTATAATACTGCAGATTATTAGTTTTGTTTAACTCTATTTTTCATTATAGTTTACTGTCCTTAATTAAATGTCCAGCTACAGTTTAACCTTTGATATTAAATACTTTTTTCTATTTATTTATTCTCTTATTTACAGCCATTTAAAGCATAATAATCGGACCAAATTATGCAAATAATAGTTACTGAGAAATCAATAGGGTTTTATATTTGTATGTACACAACCGTTTATTGTTCTTCACTATCTCGTATGTCCCTAATTAGTTGACCACGACTGTACATATAATATCAAAATTAGAAACTCACCTAAAGTGATCTTCCAAAGCTGATTCAGATTTTATATACAAGCTTTTCCTAGATACAAATTCATGTTTAAGCGTATTTGATACCGGACTTTGCAAATTATCACAATAATTGGTTAAATTCTGTCCATCTTCAGAACTGGGATACCCTTGCTCACAATAGTTTCCTTGAAAACTGTTCCCTTGGAATGTGTGGGAATTTCCGTAATTATTATAAAATCCTTGTGAATTCAGAGTGCCCCTATTTCTTTGTCTATTTCGATAGCTACCCAAATTCCCTTGGCTGTGTTGAAAATTTCCACTAAATTGATAGTTATCATAACTATCAAAATTCTGATAGTTCCTGGGAATATTGAAATTTCCTGGGAAGTACCGATAGTTTTGATAATTGCTATAAAAGTTACTATTATTTTGAGGGTAATTATGGTCAAAACCGAAGGGCATATTAAACGAAGAATGGTTTGGTGGAATATTAAAATTAGAATTACAATTAGACGAAAAGTTATTATAAAAGTTACCATTTCTATTTTGTCGTTTGGACATTGTAACGAACTAAGAATTATATTACAATGAATTAACTACGTGTCTTGAAAGTCTGTCTACGGAATATAATCAAAATAATACCCTCAGCACAGACCATGGGCTTTTCAGTCCAAATTTCAGTCAGTGAATTTGACAGTTCTCAGCAGTAGAAATTGATCAATTTAGTTCACAATTTGTCCTATAGGTAGCTCTGTAGTCCTTATTGCCATTTCTTAAAATTTAACAATTGATATACGGCAACATTTTAGTAAGAGGGTTGCCAACCATAAAATTTAATCGCACCTGTTTGTGCTATCCTTGATACGCTGCCTGTACTTTGGTAAATTCGATCATAAATTGGCGCGTACATAGAATTTTTATTGAAACTTCCAAAAGTGCAAGGTGGGAGGCAGTTTCAATAAAAATTCGAGGGCTATTATTCTCTTCATAAAATTATTTATGAAATACGATTTTCTAATGTAGTGTCATCAATGCTACGTCAACTACAATGTAAAAAAATTATGAATTCAATTTGTGGAAAATTCTACGGCTTTTAGCTTATTGTATGACTGGGTGCCCTTTCTCAATAACCAACAAAATAAATTTATGAAAATTAAACGTATAACATAATACATTAGTAATAAGTACAGGGTAATTCAATTCAATTCAATTCAATTGAAAATTTGTATTTTCAAAATAAAGTTGCCGAGATTGGACATGTGCCCGGTTGGCGATAGGCTTGTCACCAATCATATTATGGGACTTCGGCTAGTCGTGGGTGCCCTGGTTGTGCCTCCACCTACCTGCAACTTCACAGAAGTGCAAAGAGAAGGAAAATGTTTATTTTATATTTACCATCGCTGGCGCTTGGCGAAATTTCCAAACAGGTATATATATATTTAAATGAAGAAACTCTTAACTTAAACTAAATTAATCTTAAACTAATTTAAGTTTTGGCCCTTATTATGCTGTTATAAGCGGAACCGGTAGGCTATTTATAAAACAATAAATTATAAGTGATATGTGAAACAGTAGAAGTGTTTCTTCATTTAAAAATAAAAATATTCTTCATATTTCTGAAAGTATTCAGCCGATTATTTTAAAATTCTTATTTAATACTGTTTAAGCAGCAAATCAATTTTATCATTTTAAGCTATCCGTGTAATAACAAAATACAAAATTATAATAGTAAGCACAAAAAATGTAATAATAGCAAATTAGTAAATCCCCGGCAATACCTTCATATTATGTAGCTAACAACCATCTTAATCAGAATTGCGATCAGTACCTACGTTCAAAATTTGTGATGCCACAGACAGACAGACAGACACACATACACACTCAAACACAGACATGACAAATAACGTCCGTCGTTTAGGTTTAAAAAAAATAAGGCACGAAAAGTAACACAAAAAATGATTAAAGAAAATCCGAACCCATCACTTCCATTTAGGGAAAAAAATAATAACAAACATAAATTTGTACTGACCGATAGCGTAAAAGAGTTCAGTCATTAGATTTGTAGCTTAACAGAAAAAAAATATTTTGACATCTTCCAATTTTATAACCCATGACATGGTTGACTCGTTATCTTTATTCCTCTGAACAAGTTTTTTTACCTTAACTAAAAGGCCACATTTTTTTTAACTGGCAATACTTATGTTGTACGATCCCTTAACAAAAACGTTGGCAACCCAGCCGCCGTGTTTTAAAATCACTTTGTAAAAATAAAACATGTTTTTCTTGTTACATTCAGTTAAAATTTTGTTTACTTTTTGTTTTATACCCGGATATGAATTTGTGGATTGAGAAAACTAATACCGTTTACCACACAGATTTGCTGTTTCTGTTCTTCACGATTTGACCTCCGCCCGCCCGCCCGCGCTATTTGATAATTAATATGATGTCTTCAATAAAACTCGTGAGTATAAATCATTGTCAAAACTTACTATACAACAGGATGCTGTTTCTCGTATAGACGTATTTTGGCATTTAACACATACAAAATGTTTGCATGTGTGTGTGTGCTGCTATAGGCTGCACTACCAAAAAATTAATATATATACAAATGTTATTAAAATATTGTTATTTATAATATATTCGTTATATTTTAATAAAAAGCTCATTATTCAATTATTTAGGTAATTTCTGATTTTTCATATTATTTATTTGACTTAACCGGTCACACAGACTTGCAAGTTTGTTTGAAATCCGAAGCCGCCATTATTATAAATACATTAATTGATTCGTGACGATATTTTGTGTTAAGTGAGTTGTGATTTCGCCGCATCATTCCAATTTGAAGATTACGGTGTTTTTACTGGTCTCAAGTGTTTATATTTTTACAAAAGGACGTTCGGCGTATTATAGTTACGCCAGAAAACTTTTTAGTTTACCTTGCTAGTGATTTTTAGAAAATGGTGAAATCGGTGAATTTTGTTGAAAATATCTGTAAACGATCGTACAAAAATGCCAAATGAAGACATGAATGTGATTTAAAACAGATTTTCTAACCTGCTTTCTTGCATTTGCATCAGACACAAAAAACTATTAATGAAATGTAAGAAAAATTAAGAATTTTCTGTTTTACTTGTTATTTTCTTTGCATGACATAATTGCCTTATTTGATAATTGCCCCTAAAATTTCTACTTATTGTAATGTTATTGTACCCTTCGCGTTTATAAGCGTTTTTTGTAAGTAGAATAAACGATATTGTGTTTTCTAAATTTTAGTGGCAATTTGTTTTTTTTTTATCAAGAAATTAAAAAAAATTGCATAGACTGCAGAGTCTATTCCTATTTATTAATATACGTTATGGCACAGACTACTTAGAAATACTACGCAAAGAGTATATAAATACTACGTAATAAGAGATGGGACTTCCATAGATACATAGCAAACCCGAATTTTGTATAAAGATTACTTAATGTGACACGTGAAACTTGACAGACAGGGATAACCCGTTTAATTTGAAAGTAAGTCTAAAGGCATTCAGATTTAAGGCAACTAGTGTCATATGATTTAGGTGAATAAAAAACATACCAAACTTGATTCTTTTATTTTTTTGTATAAATGTTGAGCCAAACTGATACTACGTATCAGATTGCCGACTCAAAGAGTTTATAAATACTACGTAATAAGAGGTGGGACTTCCATAGATAAAATGCAAAGCTGAGTTTTAATTACATTCTGCGCATTTACCAATATGGAGACCCTAACACCAATGACTTTTATGTTGGTAGTTCTGACAACTGTCAAAATTATATTGTGTTAGGCATGTACCTACCGATGATTTTTTTTATCGACATCGATACTATTATCGGGAACGGGTGAGAAAAACTACTATAATATTTAGCTATATTATTTTAATAAAAAAACAGATTTCGTAGTAATTATTTCTTTAATTAAATCAAATAATATTAATAACTAGTATATGACTACAAGACATTTAATTTCATATTCTTACAAACGTATATTATGAGGTAACATTAAAAATATGTAAAAAAACTTGTTTTGACGTATTTTATAACTAGCTGCTACCTGCGGCTTCGCCCGCGTTTTCACAGAAACCCGGTGTGCGATCGGGATTAAAAATAGCCTATATGTTAATCCAGGTCACAATCTATCTGTCTTCCAAATTTCAGACAAATCCGTTCAGCCATTCGAGCGTGAAAAAGTAACAAACATCCATACATCCATACTTACAAACTTTCGCATTTATAATATTAATAGGATAATAGGATATCTAACATTGTGTACGAAATAAGTAAGTTATGTTAGTCAGTACCTATTAAATATAAACTAATATCAACATCATTTAAACAGTCAATGGGTGTTTCATCATTATGAAGTTACTTTTCCATCAACATTGGCCTACACTAAAAATCATTTTGTCTACAGCAAAATCAGTTTAAATAATGAGTGAAAATCATGTTCAACTGAAGTATGGTTACATATTAATTTTTTGATAAGCTTTTATGTTCGTGTGCGCAAGTTGTAGTTTATTCGATTGTTGACAAACGCTTGAAAAAT
>NJDC01004935.1:7716-30712 GCA_002245475.1 Calephelis virginiensis
CCGACATGCATCATCCGCCCGTCTCGTCTCCCCATGGCCCGCATATCTCGTCTCCCCACGGCCCACCTATCTCCTCCCCACACGGCCCGCCTATCTCCTCCCCCCACGGCCCACCGATTTCATCTCCCCACCTGCATCCCAATATCCACGGCCCGCCGGTATCCTCCCCGCATGTACCTCCACCAAACTCGACCCATCACGGGCCAGGTGGTATGATGCCTGGACCTCGAATACCCGGGCCAGTCTCTGGGGATGCGAATCGCCTCCCACCGGGACCGTCTAGACCGCCCAGCTCTGAAAATGTACCTCGACAGTCACCCAGTGACCCCAATAGAGAGGCGGAAAAAGAGCTACCAGTAAAAATAAAAGCTGAAGTCAAGACGGAGCCTGAGTATCAGTCGCCGCCGGGCTCACCTTCTCAGCAGAACTCGCCGGAACCTCCCCGGAATCATCCGAAAATTAAACGTACTGAGAATAAAGATGGGCGACCTCGATTCCCGTTAGGACCGTACGCTCCTCAATACGGACCCTACGGACCTTACGCACCACCTAACTCGCAACCGCAGGAAACTATATTAAATCTTCAAGCGAGATTGCAACATCCACCGATGCAGCGAATGCATGCGAATCCTCATTTCATGCCGCCTAATGAATCGAAACACGATTCGCGAAGTCCTGTGCCTAGACCTCCCCAGAGGCCTTTACTTCAAAATATTCTAAGGGCCCTGGGACCTGAGAGACCGCAACTACCTCACGACATGCCCCGATCTCATAGCCCGCCCGGGCCGCAACATCCAGACAGAGCTTATATGCCCGAAATACACAAGCCTCAACTGCCTGATAGACCACACATGACTGAAATAGTGATGAGGCCCTCTGCTCCAGATCGACCTGGTGATCAAGATTTCCCCAAGACTCACGTCGACAGACCTTTGTTGCATGATATGACGCAATCGACGCCGGGAAGACCCGGCATGCAGGAATTACAAAGACATCATACTCCAGACAAATCGGCAATGCATGACCTACCTCGACCCCAATCTACCGAAAATGTGAGACAAGGAATGCATGAAACACAAAGAGTTCCTGTCAGAACAGAATCGCACGACGGAACAAGATCTCATGTACCTGAGAACTCCGAAACGATGGATATAACGAGATCTCATGTGCCATCTGATAGACCAGACATTCATGACATGACAAGGACTCAAGCGCCTAACAGGTCTAGTTTACATGATATGTCAAGGCCTCATTTTCCTGAACGACCAGTATTGCATAATATGCCAAGACCACCCGGTTCTGACAGGCCAGGAATACATGATATGCCACGACCTCACGCCCCTGACAGACCGGGAATGCACGAAATGTTACGACCTCACATACCCGACAGACCCGGAATGCACGAAATGCTGAGACCTCATATTCTTAATAGGCCAGGCATGCACGAAATGATAAGATCCCCTCATGGTCCTGACAGACAGGGAATGCACGTAATGTCGAGGCCACATATTCCTGATAGACAAATAATACATGAATTACAAAGACATCACCCGCCCGAAAGACCTATGATGCATGATTGGCCGAGATCAGAACGACCTATGATGCGCGACATGATGAAGCCTCAAACTGCTGATAAATCACATGACTCACCAAGTCCAGATTCGGAGAAAACTGCAATACACGGCTCGCCCAAACCACAGGGGCCTGACCGGCCTATGATGCATGAGATGCCGAGGATGCCTGTGCCCGAAGGCGGTCCTCCGGGACAAGAAATGAGACCACACTTTCCCTTTATGAGGCCTCAAATGCGACCATATGGGATGCCTATATTACGACATCCTCAGCCCGAGCGCTCCAGTCCGGGAATGATGCAGCATTATGCGCAGTATCAGGAGATTCAAAAGGATAAGCCGTCGATACGGGAATCCGTATTGACGCCAACGAAATCGCAAACACTAGATGCGAAGAGTGACGACGAACAAGAATCAGAATCTCAGGACGGAGTCGACAGATCGTCACCGCCCGAGGTTAAACCGCAATTCCTCAGAGTCGTGAACCCTGTAAATAATGAAGCCGCAAAACTGACTCCCGTCAAAATGGAAAATGTCAACGAGCCTCCGCGGGAAGAGGGGAGCGTGTTCGGTGGACTCGTCAGTTACTTTTCCAGTCAGCGCGAAGACGATATTGACGCGTAGCTCTTGTAAATATTACATAGATAATTTTATTTATACCTGTGGTTTAGACGCCTAGTGACGTACAATATGTATGATATTATAGTAAATAATAAAATATTTAGTTGACGAAGTCTTTTGGTCTCGAATAAAACAATGTATTATTTTGGTTATGTTTAAGTGAGATTTATTTATATACAGAACGATAAGAAGTACTTACTTGTATACTCTAAATACGAATTTTATTAAAGAACAATTTCATTTTGCAAATAAATGTTTTCTCCTACAAATACGTTCTTATTTTAATCGATTGATTGTTGTTATAGACGCCCGGATTTCCGAAGAGTTAGGCAGATAAACAATAAGGAAACCCGCGATTAGCCAAAAGCTGGTTTCAATCCCCGAGTCGGACAACAAACAAAAAGAAAATGTGTATTTTCAATTTTCTAATGATAATAACGTCGGAATCGGGTAATACCCGGGATTGATTATATGCCTGGCTGACGATAGGTGTCAAATATAAGTGTATTATCTATGACGATAGGCTTCCCACCTATCACATACACCCATATTCATAAACAAGACCATGAGGTCTCGTGCCGACGAACGCATAGGGACATTCAAACCTATTCTTAAACGATACTTGAGTGACTTCAACCACTAGGCGTTAGTCAAAATCGACTCTTAGCTAAAATAGCCACAAAGCTACTTGATGGAACGCATAGCATCAAGTTGTTTGTGTTTGTTCGGACATGTGGAAATAATGACAGATGAAGGATTGACAAAGCAGATATACAATGCGGATGTGGATGGATGGCGGTACCCGGTCAGACCAAGGTTGACAATCCATGATTAGATTACTCGGATTATCCGAGGGTGGTGTCCTGAGTCTCCCAAACTGGCGTGCATGTATGAAAAAGGTAACGAATGTGATGTAAGCCAGACAGGTTTGTCAGGATTGTGAGGTCTGACACTCGAAACTCTCTGCCTACCGCGTAAGGGACTTGGCGTGAAGATGTGTATGTGTATATATATTTGTAACAATTGTACTCGGACGTTAATAATTATTAGGCACCAAAAAAACCAGGCAGCTCGTAAAAGGCGGAGCATAGGCTCACCATCACTAACACCGTGACATCTGACTAGGTCAGGGATTCCCAAAAAATGCTCTGCGACGCCCTGGTGCGCCTTAGAAAGTAAGGAGAGGCGCCGTGAGTCGATCTATATACTTATTCGCGTGTATCTTTTGAACGCTCACATCGGTAAAGAAAGTAGCCTCTTAAAACCAAAATGACACATACGACATTTTTAATTTATCGTGTGCGTCGTCGTCGCTCTCTCGCCAAAAAGTACCTACTTACGTGCTTGAAAACTGTTGATACCCTGCCCCTTCCACATCTTTACTTGCTTGCAATCGCACTGCCCGTTTATTTAAAAGCAAGCGACCAAGGAATATTATAAATACTCTTTAGCAAGAGCGACGCAACGGACGTGTCATCGTGTTATATCGCAAGAAAATGGACAGATTTTTATGAAATAAAGTTGGTAGTTCAAATTGTAGTGATCAGGCATCCACTAATGGAGGCGGGGAAGATCCTTTCCATGCAAAAACCCCACCAGGATTCACATTGCAAGATGAAGAGAGTCTCATTGAACTCTCTTGCGACAGATGCCTTAAAACTAAATTCAACAGTTTCGGCTGTCGGTTCAAAATTAATATCCAAATTTAAGTAAAATTTTTATTCCGTTTGCAACATCATATTTATGTGAAGCTAGATTTTCAGCTGTGGCTGTAATAAATAACAAATATTGCTCTCGAATCAATGTGGAGCAAGAAATGAGAGTACCTAGCAATGTCAAGTCTTATTCCGAGCTTAGAAAAACTATGCAGAGATCACCAAGCTCACCCGTCACATTGATTCGACTAATTGTCGTATTTTATTTATCTTAAGTCCCACTTGTTGATTTCTGTTTCAATGCTTTTATAATAAAAAAAAACTTATTTCATTCTGTTCTGAAAACGATTGGACCAAGTAGAGGTTTTAGTACGGGATCTCTGGCCTAGTTTCACCATTTATTACTAACAAGCTGATTTTTTGTGAGTAGCTTCATTTTAACTAGTTGCCCAACTTTTTTCCTTACAACAATTTTGGTAAATGGTAGCTAATGGGGGTAGCAGGGATGAAATACTAAATCTTCATCATCTCAAATTTAAAATTTACATTCAAATTATATCTTATATCATTTGGAATAAAGTTTGTTAATGTTCCATAATGTCCACCAACTGGGAATACCTTGTACACAGTAAACAATGCTGTGTGCATGCGTAATAGTTTGACACGTCTCCAATAGCAAAATGATAAAAATAATTTCATTTTTAATTTCATGAATTTCCAATATGGAACTGGAGGATCGGAATAACATGCCACGCAATTTGTAGGACAATATGGCTGTTAAATTATACAGGCTTATTAGAAATGTGTCCCGATCCCGTTAAGGGGGTGTAGATGAGGTCACTAGCTAACTAATTACCCATGAGTATGCGCGGAAAAAGTGAACCAATCACGAGTTATATTTTTTTTCCTTTTTTAAAAAAAAATAGGGTAATACAACTTTCAAAACAAGATTTAAAAAAAACTACGGCGTATTTTATTTTCTCGGTTTATTTAGATAATTATCTTGACGATTAACGAAGAAAAATTCAGTTAGTAATAAATTTTAGAAATTCGTCAAATCAACGAATTTTATCCCTGCTACCCATTAGCTACCATTTACCAAAATTGTTGTAAGGAAAAACTGAAGCTACTCACGAAAAATCAGCTTGTTAGTAATAAATGGTGAAACTAGGCCAGGGATCCCGTACTGTTTAAAATGCAATTTTCAACTTTCCACACTTTTATTTCATTCTTTTCATTTCCAAGCCTGATACAATTCTGGACTATACTGACCATTTAAGACTTTTATGAGGTGGACCAGATGCGATTTATTTTAAGTATTGTATTTTTGAAAATGAACGGACCAAATGAAAGCTTAAAACGCAATTTTCAACTTTCTGCATATTTTTTTAATACTTGTGATTTCTACGCCTGATACAATTATAGACAATACTGACCATTTAAGACTTTTTTGGGGCGGACAAGATGCGATAATCGCTAAGTTTTCTTTGATTACTAAGCATTTGAGCCAAAAAAGGTTTTAAAATTTTCCTTAATTTTTCAGGGAAAATTATGTATGAAAAGTATGTATTTGAATTCTGCCAATTCACTTGTCAGTCATGAATTTCTTCCAGGAATTGTATTTTTGTATGCTCATGGACCAAAGGAAGGTTTTAAACGGAATTTTCAACTTTTTACATATTTCTTTAATTCTTGTGGTTTCCAAACCTTACACAATTCTAGACTATACTGACCATTTATGACTTGTATGGGGCGGAACAGATGCGATATTCGCAAAGTTGTATTTTGGTTATTTTTCGAGTTAAAAAATAACTCAACATAAAATCAAATCATTTAAGCAATTACAAATTCTTGGTTCTAATTTATAGTTACTTTATTTTTTTTTTGATGATACTAACACATAACACAAAATAACTGTTTTACGTTATTAAAAATATTATTTTTTATTAAAGTTTAAATTTACCCCACGCTTTTTTAAGCCACAGAAACATACTGACCAATTATTTGAGTAATTCATTGGGTCCATTATACATACTCGGCCAAAGTCCATTTTGTGACCTTGAAATTATTTTACTTATGAATATCTATGAAACAGAGGCTGACCAAACTCTGAAATATATTGACCAATTATGACATTTTATATGTAATGTAATTTTTTTTGATATGTGCGACCAGGGGCCTAAAAAAGGGCTAGTAAAATTAAATCAAAGATTTATTTTTTTAAATGTTTTATTTTCTCGGCCTACCCGTAACTTTTTTATTTCCCGCTGCTTGTTTATTTTTGCCGCTGAATGGTAGTGGTTGTTCTGCAAATAAAATGTTATTAATTAATATGTGAGAAGGGTTCGTAAAATGTAAATGTTCAAGGTATTTGGTAGGCGTGTTTTTTTTCTAGTAGTGAGAGAGAACAAGCAAACAGGATGCGCACAAGTAAAACATCTGTTTATTGTTGACTGGCGCGTGAACATCAACTGAATATATATTAAAAACGTAATAAAACTAAACCTGTGTATGAAATATGTTTTAAAAACAATAACTGTTATGTATTGTGTACAGAACCTGAAATGAGGGTTATTAACATGTTTGTCGGTTAGTTTTTTTTTTTAAAGCAGAATACTATGGATTTTAACAAAATGTTGTGTTACCTGGTTAGAGTCAATTAACATTGAGGATAATTTTTACTGCGCGAAAGTTTTTTGTTCCTTTTACTAACTGTGGAAAGTCACTCCAACGGCAACGTGTGTATGAGGTTACGGGCAATAATTAGTGGAAATCAAGTGTTTGGGAGTCACTCTCGGTTGTTGGAGGGTTGATGGACATGTTTCTGGTTGCCGTTTATCAATGTGATTCGTGATTGATATTTGAGAGGTACATGCATGACGAAGTAGCTAGATTTTGATATTTATTAAAATGTATTATTTCAGTACAAAAATATACAATGTAGATTGTATTTTTTTTCTTAAATTATAATTTTTTGACTTGATACGAGTAATTTTGATTAATGATTCTACTTTTACTACTCCAGTATTTTATTTATCTTAAGAGGGGCTCTTGTGAATATTGTATGATGCGAGACCATATTTTATAATAATTAATTATATTCATAATAATTGTTACATCATCATGGGAGTTAACTTCTAACGATACAAATTCGTAATTTTTAAAATGATAGTTTTAAGTGAAACGAGGTTTTAGATGTAATAAAGCTATCGTGTAAAATTACTTTTGTTTAAAAATGCATGGCATAAAGTATTAGGTCGATAATGTAAGTGTTTAATTACGCATAACATTTTTTGTCCAACAGAATTTAGTAAAATGAAAATTTGATGACACTGAGATTGTACATGGTCACTCCCGACGTGGCTACTTGTGTAGGTATTCAATGTATGTTGTATTTGTTCCTACAGACGTCCACACATGGAACTGAATAGTTACCGAGCGGCGGGATGTCGAGTGCGATGTCAGTGGTGCGGGGCGGGGCGGGGGCGGGGGCGGGCGCGCGCGGGGGGGACAGCTCGGGGGTGGCCGCCGGGGTCACCGACTCTTGGGTCGCCGCCCACCCGTCCTACACACACGCACACACACAAACCATAGAAGTATTTAAGCCGCTTTAACTTTATATATTATACTTTCACTTTGATAATTCTAATTATCCTATACAGCACGCAGGCAAAGTATAGAAAACTGATTTTTGAAAATTTCAGCCCAAACTTTCACAATATAAAACTACACATTGCAACACACTAATGGCAAGAACTAACATTATAGTGAGAAAAGAAACTACGTAAAGCAATGATACCAATCCGAAGAAACTGTTTTAAGAAGACCACTTATGTGTCAAATTGTACGCTTCTAAAGATTTTACTTCGTAATATAAATAATTCCACTTGTACCAAATAAAACACAAATTTAAACACATTACAAATATTTCACATCTGCTAGATTTTGTTTACTATAAAAACAGTCCCATATAAAACTTAAATAACTCTGGATACATATCGAAACAACTATATTAACTTTAAATTTCTCGAGTCCAAATATATTTGGCAACCATATATCTTACCTCTGGATCTTCTATCTCCGGCGCAATGGGCAGGAAAGCGAGCATACTCTCATCCTCGCCATCTTCGTCCGAGCTGCAGAAAGCTGCCACCGGCTCGCAAGTGGTCACATCCACCTACAACACCAAACTTATAATATTATCAGACATACTGAGGCCAACAACCTCGATATAACGAAACTGAAGAAAATAGAAAAAACTATTATCTACAGTAATTTCTTACAATGAGCAATGCTTCCGATTTACTTTTCCACACACACATATCTTCAAGCCAAATCCCTGGCAGGCAGACAGTATAGAGTGCCAAATTTCATAATCCTGACAAACCTGTCTGGATTCCAGCATATTCATTAAGTACCTTTTTTATACAAATACGCCGGTTTCGGACACTCTTGACACCACCCTCGGATAATAGTTAGCGTTACACCACAGATTTTCCGTAGCGCTCTCATTATTGCCGCATTTATTCTACTTTCATGCTTTTTTAGACATACCCAATTCTCGCTAGTATACAACAACGTTGGGATAAGTATAGAATTATGCCAAGCGAGTCTAGCTTTTTGACCAAAAACCTCGCTTTGAAATAGCGTGCGTAGCCGCTCCATTTACACTATTCCCTTCACACACTCTCCTTTCCACATCCACAGTGTCATTTTATTTTCTTACAAACTATTTTAATAGCTGGCCTTTGTAGTCTGTAGCTACACTGGCTGTTATTCAAAAAAATATATAAAGTTTAGTAGGTTTTAAATTTTGAAATGTAGAACAAAAAAATTGGTCTGACAGTCTGCTTTCCACTTCCTTTCCTAATCGTCTGCTTCACATTATATTCTGCTACAGAGCCTGCTGTTCAAAATCCTAATTTGATAAGTCGACGGAACGTCCTACTATGACTGCTGCTTGCTGACTGGTGCCTGCTGCTCGGTGGTGGGAGGACCCTAGACCGGCGATATTCTTCTCTGGCCGCGTTTCCAGCTGCCCACTTTTGCTGCTGCTTCTGGCTGCTGAGGGAAGCCGCCAAAGGGTCCCGCTAGCCCAACCGCCGAAGACTACAGCAGCAGTCCTTCGAGTTCCGTCGACGAGCCTATAAGACGACCGTATCCCACGCCCATCTATCTTCTTTAACGTTTATCCGGCAGAAACTCTTTTTTTCAAATGCAGACTTTTTATAGACTTTATTCCATTTCCATTAGAGTCCATTTACTGGTTTGTCTGTTTATTTATTTTCTATTAACTTAGTGGTGGTTGGTAGCTAAGCCATCTCCCACTACGTTACAACGGTGTACCTTCCATTCCTGCAAAAAGCACAACCAACATATACAATTTCATTTTCTTGCTCCAACACTGCATCATCAATTAAAAACTCTTACACTTTCATTGTTTCAAATGGGTTATAAAATAGTTATCATATAAAAATCTTATTTCGGACCTTGAATGATTTGTGTTTTTTCTCATTATGCGGGCAAAGAAAAGGATTTCTTTATGAAAATAAATTCACATGACTTAAGGTTGTCGATGCCTCTTGCTAAGTCTCTGACGTAACAGCAGTTGCGTCACTCACAGATTTTGAACCAGTTATATCCCCCTTTTTTTACGTGAAAGGTCAGTGGACTAGCACACGTCTTAAACCACAGATGTTACAGGTGCATCGCTAAGACTGAGATGGAAGGCGTATTATGCAAGTTTACCGACTACTCTACCCTCCAGACCTGATAGTGTCTTTATGGCGGTAGGAATAAGTGAGGCGGTGGACCACTACCGGGGCAAGTTTCTGCACAGAACTCTACCTCAATATATTATGTTGAAATCGATAAGCAGTAGCAAAATTTAGTTTCCCGTATGCCGTCGTCTACGTATGATAATAATACGTGATTTATGTCATCTGTCAGTGTGCTTTAAATTGAAAAAAACTAAGTCACGTTCAAATATTATGTTTTTGCCCTCAGTTAGGGATGAGTGATTTGTTACCTCGACTTCTTCATCATCCCGGCTGTCGGCGGCCAGGTCCACAGAACGGTCTTCGTCCTCTACATCGAACTCACTCTCCCGCTCCTCGTACTCCACGTTCTCGTCCAGCTCCTTGAAGTCGGGCGCGAACGCAGACCAGTTTTCTACTTGGTTTTGAGCCCATATTGAGACCACGCCTGAAATACTAATGTGAGTTTTAATCTTTCTACTTTAATAGAAAGGATTTTCCTGTTTTCTAATGTTTTAATCCTGAACCAGCTAAAAATTCACACTGGTGTCTGTAGAACTTTCGCAAATTTCTCACGTTATTTGAATATATTACTGGTAGCCAGACAACTAGGAAAAATACTAGGCTTCCCTTGTTTTTTATCCCTTTTACCCTGGACACAAACATTTAAGGCCAACATCGATGAGAACTTTGAAGCCATTCTACAAATTATTATATAATATTTCTAATGGCAGAGACTGTTCTAAGAAAGTAGTCTTTCCCATAGTGCCTTGCAGTTAGTGACGAGGTTGTACAGTGAAGAGTACGTTACCTGCGCTGATGCTGGCGATGATGGGTCGGATGGGATGCCACACGACGTCCAGCAGCAGCTCGCCCTTGGTGCCGTGCAGGATCTTGACGAGGTTGCCGATGGCTTTCTCCCAGATGTAGAGCGCGTGTTGGCGCGCCGAGCCCGCGCAGATATACTCGCCGTCGCCTGAGAAACAACACTTCTTCCACGTCGTTCTACAAAATTATAACTCTATGATAGTCTATTCCGAATTCAGATAGAAACGAAAAAAAACTTTTCAACATATTCTTCTTATGTATTCAAAGTTGTTAAAATAAAATATAAAACAGGGGATATATACACACATTTTGGTCACATTTTAAATGAATATATGAAAGGTAAAAGCAATTTGGCCTAGACATTTTTGACATAAAAATATAATATTTATAAACATACTTATTGACCAAATCTTGTAGCTTTTGTATAGGTTCTGGCTCTCCATTGACTCCACATTTAAGAACAGTATTTGTGTCATATACTCTTATAACTCGATCTGAAGTGTTAACGAGAAAGCAGCTGAAAAAAACTTGTTTTTTAAAATGTGTGAGTTTGGTCATAAGATCTACCCTTCTTTTGACTTCTGATTACAGAATCAGAATAATCTTTATTCACTTGAACCATACAAGTGGCATTTGTGCGCGTCTCCATTTTTATAAACTACCACCGGATCGGACAAAACATATATACTGTTTATTTCATATCATATTATTTTTTTTAAAAATGACATTTGTTAGACAAAAAGTATTTCATACACTTATCAAATATTTATATAATAATATTAACATACTTTCTACTATACAACTTAACGTTATCTAATAAAATTTATCAATTGTTTCCAACAAATTTCTGTTCCACTGAAAGACTTTAGAATAATATCCATCCAACACTATGATGCTGGTTTTAGAAATATTTTCTTATTCAACACTAAAATGTAAATAAAAAAATTAAAGTAACAAACACTAAGACATAAATATTATAAAATAAATACATACTCTCCTCTTCTAGCAAATTCAATACTTTTGATTCCTGTAGTACTTGATGTACCAACTGTAATTTTAAAACTTGCTTTTATATTCAGGCTCTGGGAGTCTAAAATTAATATTTTTCCTTTTGCATTTCCTGTATATACATAATCACCCCTTCTATCAAAAGATGCTATGACATTTATGTCACCCTGAAAGAAGGAAAAATATTTAAAATAAATTAATAAACCAATTGCAAGAGCAAATTATATTACTGTTAAGGGTTTCAAAAAATACTAAAAGATAAAAACACATTTGCTGTTATAAAGAAAAATTGAATAAACAGACCCAGAACAATTTGCAATGTTTGGTTGGTAGATTTTTTGACTATGAGACAGTTTATCCCTAAGGCTAAACCTATAAAATGGACCTTTTTAGCATTAGAGAGAACCAGAACTAAAGTTTGTATACAAGGGTAAAGATGGTTTAAAATAAAAATACAACTGATTAATAGAATAAACAACTTTTAAGATGCAAACAAATAAGTATAAATAACACTGCTACAATTACTTAATGTGTGCTGTTATAACTTTAGCCATTTCCTTGTCCATTAATCACATCTATTTTGTTTGTACAAAAAGATCTTATCTATGCTAATATTTAACATTATTTTTTTAAGGTAAAAGGAATAAAATATTTTAATGTGATGACGATAATTAAATCATGATCATATGACCATGATTTACCTGATATTTCAAGCAATTAGCAAATATCCATCAAATACTTGGAAAGTGTAAGATTAAAGATATATAAGATGATGTCATAAAACACAAGAATTATCACTTACATCTTCATCAATGGGTAATATTTTATGTTCTCCATCAGTATCAACCAACAATGCAGCATGCCTCATGGGGCAAACCAGAAAACGTTTATCATTTCTGGGATCAAACTGCACTCTTAAAATTGGAGTAGGAAACCTATATCTTTGTTCACATTCTCCTGATAAAACATCCCATATGCACACATTATGATCAGTTGAAGCTGACAACAACTAAAAAAAATACACAACATTTACCATAATTATTATACATTTGTTTATTTCAGTTCACAATGTACTTATGTGTAGAATGCCAATGTTATTATCACATAATACAAACATATTACATTGTATAAGACAAGGTTGACCTACCACCCAAAGCGCTGGATAGATTGTGGCTCCTGATTATGGCTTACTTGTAATATTCCTTAAATTTAGCAAAAAGTAATTATCATAAAAAGGTGGGAAACAAGAACAAAAAAAATGTGCTTCTAATAAATAGGCATTAATAAAATGTGCTCTTTTCTTTTCTTAGTTTGCACTTCAATTGCATTTAGAGGGTGCCACAAAAAAATACACCCCGAGCACCATTAGCTCCAAAACCGGCACTGAGTTGTTGAATTCAATTTAGTTAAAAATATCTAGCATAGCATTATAGTAACACAATCTAAGCATGCTGATTGATGATTTATGAAAGGAAATATTTTCAACTTACTTTTTTACAATTTCTTGACCAACTCAAGCTGCACACTGGATAAACATGTGCAGATATAGATTTAGCTATACCTCGTGTAAGAAAATCCCAAATAAATATTCTTCCATCATTACATCCTACAGCTAGCAATGTACCTCGACGATTAAACGCACATGTAGCCGCAAGCGATATGGAATCCAAGGTGCCATCGAATTCCTGTAATATTTATAAACACATACACAAGGGGCACACAAAAAATATCGAAATGGTTTTGAAAATTGAATGAGCTTTTACCTCAGGATAGTTTTGACCAAATGATTCTGAAAATAAGTAAAAGGGGTTACATCAATAACATTTCTTAATCAAAACAACAGAATTGCAAATTAATGTCTTCTTACCAAGTAATTCTAAATTCATGATTATTTGATGATTATTGTACAATGAAAAATATGTTGGCAGGATTCAATAAATTAGTAATACATGGTCTTTTTACTTCATTTTACAAAAGTATGAAATCCTTAAACCTAAATTAATAGCAATCTGTTAAGTTGAAATTGTACAACAAACATTCAACTCAAAAGTTAGAAAACAATGTAGGCATGTAGTTTGTACAAGTCCAAATAAAGCCGCTCGAATTTTTGTTATGTAGGTACTTGTTGTTGTTTTGTACCACGGTTTTTACTAGTGATGTGTCAACTCGATTTGCTAACTCGAGTTAGGTCCAGCTCGAGTCAAGTCGAGTTGATATAATTATTAGCATTCCGTGCTTCGACTTTATCAAGTTAGACTGATATTATTTTGTTAAGAATGCTAAATATAAATAGCGTTATTGAGAATTGATGTAAATTTTTTAAATAAATTTAAATACCCATTACAAATGTCAAAAACAAATAATACATGTAAATGATGGTTTTAAGGTACATTTTAATAAAAATGCGTGCGTACATTTATGTATGCGCGTGAGTTAGACCTACTTGAAAATTTCTTTAACGAAAAATATATAAATCGCACTTGTATATAACTAAATCACGTGTGATGCTGGCGCATCTTACTATCTGTAAGCGCGTATCTTAAAATTTTGCTCTTCACTGCAATTTTATATTGTAACATCTGCCAAATCTATACATATAATAAATCTGTAGAATGGTCAATTCTGTACAATGAAAATATTGAAAAAATAAATAGCAGGGGGTGTTACTGGATCGATACCAAACCCAATTATGTGATTAATTTTTTTTTATCTGTCTGTCTGTCTGTCTGTCTGTCTGTATGTTCAGGCATGACGTGAAAACTAACCGGGGTTTAAAAAGATTTTGCTATCAATATTTTTTATTTAATTAGTTTTATTTTTATAGATATTTAAACAGATACAGAAGATGGAGTCGAAACATATTTTTAAATCCAAATTGTTTTTTAATTATTCAAATGATTGTAATCTTATTTCATATTTTTACTTATTTTGCATGTCGAATTATTGACCAAAATGTAAAGAACTATTGGCAAATGATAAAATAAAAACCAGCAATGATACTTGTACAGCATTTTACGCAAATTAATGATTGATTGATTGCAATTTTTGTGTGATGGATCTTAAAAGCCTTTTTAGGGTTCCGTACCCCAAGGGTAAAAACGGACACCATTACTAAGCCTCCGCTGTCTGTCTGTCTCCAGGCTGTATCTCATAAACCGTGAAAGCTAGAAAGCGGGTTTTTTAATAAATGATTTATTTTTGTTGCTGCTATAACAACAAGTACTAAAAATTTAAAAAATATATATACTAAGGGGGTCCCTATACAATAAACGTGTATTTTCGGATTTTTGTTCAATATTTAAAAAGGTAACAGGTAGACGCTTCAAATTTTCAAAGGATATTTACTTGTATATTACCTTTCGAAATAAATAATTAAATAACAATAAAATTAATATTAAAAAGGGGCTCCCACACATCAAATGTGATTTTCTAATATAGATTATAGTAGTTCCGTCCGTTCCGTTCCTTCGTGCGCGAGTCCAACTCGCACTTAGTTTCTCTTTTTTTATAACGCGCCTAAAAAAGTATAACTTCAAAACAACTCCGCCACTATGAAACGGAGGCAGAGTAGCGAGGTAAGAGTTATTGTAGTATTTATTTTTATTTTAGAAAACATTTTTCTATCGCATTTGATTCTTTAAGAAACAAACGAGTTTTTAAAACTAACCAAAATAAAAAAAAAACATGATTGAACGTCATTCTAATGAAATCGAGTTAACTCGAGTTCAATTCGAGTTACTGAAATTTTAACTCGACTTGACTCTAGTTAAATTTAACCCGAGTCGGCACATCACTTGTTTGTGCTTTTTGATATTTTTTCAAATGACAAATGACATTTGTGACAGCTTAACTGTCAAGTGTCAGCCGTCAAGTATCCACATTCCACATAGAATGTGGAAGCCAGTTTAGCGAAATTAAAAACAAAAAAAAATGTGTGAAAATTGATGGTGAATATTGCTACCTCACTCCTTTCTTGCGGTTTCTCTTTTCCTCAAAATCAATTGAGATCTTAAGAAATAAAGATGGCGTTATTTTTCAACAAGATACCTACTAAATGGTTACACTGAATAAACATTTATTTAGTTGCCAATAATCAAATAAATATGTTTGCATAACAGCATCTTGAGGCACGAAAATTTATAGCGTTATGAACTTAACTGGCAGAAAGTTATTTTATGGTAAAAGAAGGCCATCATGTATTAAATGTGTTGTTTAGTGTTTAGGCCATCATTTATCATCAAAATAAGTCTCAATTATTAAAGTTTTAAATATTTTTTTGATAAATTAGTAAGACATGAAAAAATTTGCTGTTTTTGAGGTAAATGGGGATGGCTCAGGTGGGAATAGCAATCAAAAAGAGGTTAGAAGGGACGAGAATAAGTGGAATGTATGAATAGACCGTACAGCTTTCTAGGGTTGTCAATTGGCAGTTAAAATTATGTGAATTAACTTTTATTTTAATTATCTCATTATGTTTCATGTTTTTAAGCATCGTTTTTATAAAATAATTTTAAAAAGGTACAACCGTGTGTATTTTTTATCATATCTCCTAATAAAACTTAATACCATTTATATTTTCCGCCAACATCAAAACATAGTATAAAACAAAGTCGCTTCCTCTGTGCCTATATACTTTTGTATGCTTCAATCTTATAAACTACGCTAATCCTTTACAAATTAATACAAAATAGAAAAGTAGGAAGGCAGAGAGTCTCCAGATCCGTTTTTAGGTAGTTAATAAAAATGTTGATGCACTCAAGACTCAAGTACCACTTATATGATTGATTTAACCATTTTAGATTTTCTAAATCTGATTTATTGTTGAGTACTAGGTAAGTATGTGTTGTTGAAACTAGAAACTAAGTACTCTATTCATAAAAGGTAGTAGGTACTTATTTTTGTGTTATTTCTAGGTGATGTTAAGTGCCCATTGTTGATTCATCAACTATTTTAGGTCAAAAAACAGGATCACTGAAGAATATTACTTCAATCAATACTGTTGCAACTGGAATATAAAAATAGTGGAAACATCATCTGGTACAAGAGAGAAGCTACTAGCAGCAAGAAATGTTTCAATTAATAGAATAACTTTATTCTAAATTTTTCACTGAATTAGACCGAATGAATGTCGACTAGTTAAAGAAATTCGATCATATATTTTACCAGTCATTCCCAAAACTCTTGTTTGTAATTAAGTTACAGTAGTAAAATAGCTTCAAAACCAAACTTATTTAGGTAGATAACTAGTTGTCATTTTTCTAAAAATCCTTTTAAATGATTTTTTCATATCACTATGATTCATGAAACTGAGTGATAATGTTTATGTGTATTTTAGTACCTAGTCAAAAAATATCTTACATAGGAGGTTTTTTTTTTTGAATTGGCTAATATATTGCTAACCGTGAGGTTTTTACAACTTCACCTGGCTAAAAATATATGCTTAAATGTATCCTCAACCCAAAGATAAAAGAAACATAGTATGAGAATTATGACTACAATATTCATTATGTGGGTAAATTTATTTGAATCTTGATCCTTTGTTTTCATTGGGCTTTTGTTCGTTTCTTTTGTTGTAAAAAAATTTGATCTACCTACCGGTCTAGCTGTTATCATGTCATAGTAATCACAAAATATGTTTTAGGTATTTCAAATCGAGTCATAGATAAATCAACTCGACTTGACTCGAGATGGACCTAACTCGAATTGACTCGAGTTAGCAAATCGAGTTGACACATCACTAGTATTATCCACATAGTTTGTAAAAGTTAGATATGATTTTAAATTAAGATATCAGTGTTTGTTATATTTTATATTGTATTCACTAAATATAGCCAATTAGCCAACCGATCACCGAAATTGTAGAAGTAGAACTTTACATGTGGAGATTGGACAGAACAACGAAATGATTTCACATACATTATCACCTGAAGATTTTGTGATTGCTGCTAGAGGGTTTCTTCAATTATCTAAAAAATGCTTGGATACTTGGAAAATTTATGAGGACACTGAGGAAAGCCATAAAACATATCTAAAGAAGGAAGAGTATGTCAATAAAAAATCTCTGTATAAAACAGAGTATGTAATTTATTATAATCTCAGCTATGGAGTGCCCACGTTTAGTTTTAATGTTTGGAATTGTGAAGGAATATTGTTAAATCTAGAACAAATAAGAGAGTTTCTGATAATTAAGTGAGTATTGAACAATTATTTATATAATGACACGTAATGTAAGATGTTGAAATTTTTTTTATATTTCATTTTTTATTATCAAATACATTTTATAGTAAAGAACATTTATCTTGAATTGAAACAATTAATAGCCCAATAACGACAAGAAATATTTACAGCTGATTTAAAATAGAAAATAAATAATGGTAAACTATCTTATTAAAGTATATTTTTTAATTTAATGTAATTTAAACCAGTATAAATTATACCTTTGTAATAAATCTGTGTTGAGTGCTGCAAAGTTTTGGTATTTTGAATAATTATATATCATTTATCTGCAAATACATTGGGTATCTCTTTTAACTCCTCCAAAATGGCTGGATCAATTTTGGTGTTTACTTTTTGGGTACATTTATGTATAGGTCACTAGGATGGATTAAAGATATGTCGTCCCTTAGCTAACAACACCGCTTAAGTAATTTTTAACAACTTTACAGGAGGCGAAAAAAACTTTCTATTTTAAAAAATACTCAGAGTATTTGCTGTTGTTACTTAACAATACCTTGTTAGCTATTAAAAAAATCATTAGTTGTGCTTATTTTGACAATTTAATTTATTTTTACTTTTATTTTATGACTTGAGCTGTGTTGACCGATATTTTATTCGATTAAAGCAGTGTTATATAGGGAAATTTTAGGAAATAAGGTATTAATAGATGAATTAAAAAGAAAAAGTTTAATCAGAAAATATACCAAAATTAATTAACAATTGTTATAGTATGTAGGTATACAAGTACAGATAGTCTAAATCTTAAAAAATCACATTGTTTAGATCAATTGCTTAAACTTATTTGGTGACAAACGAACCTTTAGAGCATATGTGCAGTTACGAAAAATATTACAAACATAGTCTTTAATAAACTTCAACAAAACAGGATAAAATATTTACAGTACATAAAAAATAAAAAAAATCTCGAAATTTCTAGTCTAATACTTATTTACAGTCTTTAGTAATTGCTGTGCGGAAGACCATCCATGACAAGAGTGGTAACTAGACGGTAATACACTTTTTAGGTCTTGCAAATCTTCATACATCCGCTTTGTGATTGGTTTTCTATGGCTTGCATATACGGGGCCAAATACACTGATTCAACAGCCTGTGTGAATATGTGACAAGCTCCAGAATGTTCAATACTTTTGTCAGTATCTTTCTCTTTCCTAACTAGATCTTTCTTCAAAACATGATGAGCTAATTCTTCGTCCGTGATGTTTCTTGTTTTATAACTGCAACTAACATCACTATGATTTTCCTTTTGGTGAAATAGGCTCAGATTGTGTTTCAAAAACAATTTGTCAAATAATTTACGGCAAAGGAATTCTCTATCTTCTAACTCACAATTATCTTTGTATGTATGATAAAGCTGTGTCATGTTTGTGTAAATTAGTTCTAAATATTCTTGTGACTTTTAAGTACAACAGTGATGCCACGGCATCTTTGGAAGATCTGCTAAAAACTTTTCAACATATTTGTGGTCTTTAGTTTTATTTGGATTTCAACTATTACTGGTTGAAGTAGACAAATCAGAAGTCATGGCTGACAAACCAATTTTTAATACCAAGGGTGCCCAAGAACATTTTTTTACAAACTTGATGACTAATATTATCAATCGTAAAAACGTAAGTTCGACTATCAGTTCTTATGGATGATTCAGGATTTTTTTGTATTTTTTTTTTGGTACTTTATTAACGTGGGAAGTTATAAAACATCTTCGCTGCTCTCATATTTTCTCTAAACTTTTTTTAAACAAATTCTGCCGCTGTTTTGAGTTTATTTATTACAATATGCTCCGAGTTTCGATTTTTTATAAAACGCAGAATACACGGTGGTTTCATCACCATAATATGAACCATAACTGAGCATGACCAATTTCGAAGAACATGATGAAATAGCAGAATCACCGGATTAGTGCTTAATGCTCTGGGTTATACTATTTGTATCTGTACTTTGAGTATTGTTTTCAGTGTCATTGAATCTATCAGAAAATAGGTTTTGAATATTCGTAATCAGAATATCTTGGTTAGAAGTAGACAAAGATTTGTAATAGTTTAATTTGATACAATTTTTATAAGAGACAATATTTCCTAGGTAGGGCACAATGTTCTAATTTTCTACCAGAATATTGGTAAAATTCAATACAGAAAACTGGTGATACTCGGTGCTTAGCATAGCGAATTTGTATGGTTCCTGTTGCAGATCAAAGAAGTTCTTGCCAACTTTTCTTATAACTGGATGATTGTTACTTATCATACTTTTCATGGACAGCGAGTTTTGTTAGTTTATTTGCGTTGCAACAATTTCGTTTTTAATAGGAAAATTAGTCCAGTCCAGTCCTGCTTCCTGTAACTGTGCACATAAAAATTCATCACCTGACCCAAGATCACTCCAGGATTCAATTTCTTCCCCGTCCATAGTGCTCTTAAATTTTGCAACACCGCCTAAGTTAAAAAAAGAAAGTCAATGAACACCGCATAAGTAAATGGGAATACTTTATTGTCATTTATATTTATAATAACACACGTCAGTCAATAAACATTACTTCATTAGCATTCATAGCTTACCTCTTAATTTTATGTTAAAACTTCTTTCATGGAACTTAAGGAGATGAAACTCACTTAAAAATATAAGAGTCACGGAGTCCAAAGTAATTTTACGAAAAAAGTATGACAGATTAACGACTTGTGCGGTGTTGAGAGGCCTACTGACATGCGCGCTGTCACTACTTTTCAAATTACGGCTACCGATTGGCTGAAATCCATATCATGTGACCAATGGTTAGACTCGAGATGAGCAGCTCTATCCAATGGCATTAAAATGTAACAACCACCAATTTTCGACTTGAGCGGTGTTGTAAGCTAAGTGACGATGTGTGCTCATATGTATGTCTTTAAAATACTTAAATATTAATTTAAAAACATTTGCTTGTTTTATTTTTTGTTTTTTAGTACAATAAGTACTTACCTAATTCATATACCTATATATTTTTCTTGATTTTCATTTATTTACAGATTTGATAAGGACTTCTATTCAGTGGTGACACAACAAGAGCATCCCATTTTTAACAGACCATATTTTGTTATCCATCCTTGCCACACAGAATCTCTTTTAGTAGAATTTAAAAATCAATCAAAAAACATAATTGTTACATTCTTGGGGCTGATAACACCATTAATACGTCTTGATTTAGCACTTGAATATGGGTTGTAATGAACTAGATATACTGATATAGACTGTGTCTATGGTAGAAAACTTTGTTACCTACCCTTTTTAATATGATGAATATATTGAGTTTGAATGAGAAGTTACACACTAAGAAAAAAAGTTTTCAAAATATCACAAGATGTGAAATGCAAAAGGAGAATTTTCTCAAAATTTATGGAGTTTTCTATAAATTAAATATTTGAGCTCAAACAAGTGTGGCAAAGAAAAAGGAATGAAGAGTAAGAAGAGATATTTATTTGATATTATAGCAAAATCTATAATGATCTAAGTGTAAATGTGGTTTTTTGAGGTGCATTAGGTATTTAAATAGAAAGAGATGATTTTCTTCTAGAAAAATTGCTCATTGGTACAAATATTTATAGGTGGTTCAAGAAGTCATTAACAAATTAAAACAGAGATGACATTTATTTATATGTCTCTAGCCAGAGGTTCGTGACATATTTTGATGGGAGTTCACCAAAAATTAAATGAGAAACTACAGCTACGCAGAATTAAGCTCTTTATGAATTTGCTTATGTTTTTCAGTAAGTAAAAATAAATGTAAAATAAATGAATATAAAATAAATGCAAAATAAGTTTAATAAATAATGTGTAAAGGAGGGACTGTAATGTTCTACTTTTAACACTAAATATTATGCGAAAACAATTTTTAAATGCTTATTTAAAAGAAAAACTGCTAAATGATAAAATAACTGACAAAGCTGACACTTTGTTTGTATAGTATAAGAAAAGGTGGGCGACCCACATTAGGCTTATTTCTCATACAAAATTACTTGTTTCACGCATTAGCCTGTATCGATGTATCTGTTTCGCACTGATTAAATACAGCGCTAGGAGTTGTACTAAGCTTAATTTCATAGGAGCAGAATTGCTAGCGCTCCATTTATGACAGCTTGATGCAAAATGTATAATTTAAAAAATACAACATAAGAGTAGAATGTGTCATTTATAAAATATTAAATAATTAGGCAAATAATATATCTATAAACATTTTGTGAAAGTGCAGTGCATCAGTGCTCTTTTAGATGAGCCACCTCTGTTCCTGGCATTATATGTATGTGATGGTGACTCATTTTATGTCTTCTTCTTTTTTATTTTATAAAATAAAGTAAAATTAAATATTGTGATTCATATAAAAATATTTAAAAATTGATAGGTAATATGAAAGAGATACAGATAAATCATGCTCCTATTAGAATGTTCTATAAGTTGAAGCATCAGCAACTGTAATTTAAGTTATTTTTTGTATTGCTTTTCTAAAAAGACACAGGAGACACTTAGCTCAGCATCTAAAGTATTGCTATGTTTTCCAGAAAATGGAAATGCGCCGAATCTCTGAGTGTTACAAAGAAGGCAATGGTGAAGAATATGTTTAAATCTGTATCCGACAACAACGGAACTAGAATAAAATAAATAGGATACACAAGTGCCTGAGAAACCAAACAAGTGCTACTGTGCTCAAACTTCAGCAGATCTTTTGGAAATAGAAACTCCAAATGTGTTTAAAGTTGTCAAAGACTCAAGCAGAATAACGCAACCAATGCACTGAAACAACCTGGTTTGAATCTGATATTGAATAAGCTGTTGCTATTAAACGCAAAATTTGCCTATGGTTTAAGGTTACTTAACCATTCATCTGGAAATTAGTGAGTGATCGAAAACCAGCAAGCAATTTTGTCACAACCAGTTTATGCATTGTTGTCCAATTCACTACCAAACATTTATTTCCAGTTGTGGTATTGGAATAAATATAAATTATCGTTACATAGATGTTCCTTATTTCTGTATCCATAAGCAATAACTTGTAATATTTTTTTGCTATTAGAATATGAACTCGGACAAAACAATGACATTTGTAAGGTACACAAATGAGACTTTGGTGAACATAGGTACATTACACAAAGAATGTGTGCTACTTTTATCATTCTTTCCGAGCTGGTGCTGGCCTTCTTTGCTTAGCAGTACATAACAGTTAGCGTTGGTTTATTTGGAACTAGTACAGTGACTGACAGGGTGATAAATTTTTACGACGGTTTTAGAGAACCTAAACTCAAATAATTGAATCTTAATTTCATTTGAATTTTAAATTCAAAATCTCACTAAAAAAATA
>NJDC01004935.1:43223-54283 GCA_002245475.1 Calephelis virginiensis
TTCCTGACCGCTAAATGTTCATGGAGGATTTTGTGCATTTGACTCATACCTATGCCTAGACTTGTCCGAATCTGCTGATAGGTCACTCTTTTGTCAGTCTCTATCATACGACGCACAACACTTATATTGTCTTCAGTCGTCGCTGTAGAAGGCCGTCCCTCAAGCAAATCATCGGTGAGATTAGTTCGACCACGTTTGAATTCATTAGACCAGTTGTAAACTGTGGCACAAGATGGGGCTTCATCGTGAAAAGCCAATCGAAGTCTATCATAACTTTCTTGTTGACTTATATGACATCGAAAGTCATAAAAAATCATTGCATGAAAATTTTCTCGGCTTAAATTCATTCTGACGTGCACAGACAATTTTCAATTTGCCGCCAAATCGTAAAACAAATGACAAATGAATGAAATGTATACTCAATATTATTGGTAAAGAGTTCTATTTTCAAAATTTAAACTATTTTTTTTTAATATAATGCTTTTAAGTTGCCAGTTCTAAAATTTTCAGTTTGGCCCTCGTAGTTCGTAAGTAACTAATTATTTTAATTTGTAGATAAATCTTTTGGTATTCAGTATCTTAAGTATTCTGACCTTTTAATAAATCGCAGTTTCAATAGGGCTGTTTGAAAGAAATTTGTTTTTGTTTGTTAAAAGAAATCTCTAGAAATAAGCTCGCTTTTTGTATCATTTTAGTTATTTACGGATTTATTATTTTTTATTATTATTATGACTGTCTTGTGTACAACAAAGAATTAAATAAATGAACAAATAAGGGGAGTAAGTCGAGATTTAAAAAAGGTTGTCCGGTTTAATTTTAAATCGAACAAACAAACATGCAAATGTGTAGTTAAATTTGTTTAGCGATTTTATCGTCATGATGAAGTGAACATTTGTTCAATGATTTTATCAAAAACCAAACATTATTCTTCATCACAGATTATCAGTTTTATTGGTCATACGTTTTATGGGTTCGTATTTAAATAGGACTCAATTTTAGTTTAGTGTGCTTGATAATTAGGTATTGTTTATTTCTAGGTGTTAACGTTAATGCAACTTTGGACCGTGTTTTATAAAATAAATACATAAAATAAATGCATCGTACCAAAAACCCCGTGCTAACTGCTAGGGTTCTGTTTTATAAATAAATTTATTTTTGTAATGTGATTAACATATTAAAGTTCCATTCGTCAAGATACTCGTAAGTAGCTAGGCATACTAAATAGGATTATAAAAATTCCGGGTCGCCGATAAAAGTGTGATATCTACTCCGGTTGCGCTCCGGAAGTACCGGCAGAAGTAGAAACTTGAATATTAGCGTTGTGCATTTTTGATATTTTGCAATGGTTAGGGTATAATTTTGCACGAATTGCTTTAATTATCAGTATGAAAGTACTATTATGTATGTGGTAGGATACAATATTCATTTATTGCGCTATCGTACACAAAAATGACAACAAGAACATTCGCGCAAGCGGCCTGCGCCGTCTAAACGAAACAACAGGCGCAGGCATACATTTTCGCCGCGCCGTAGAAACAGGGGGGGGGGATACTTCCTCTCCTACGCCGCGCCGGCTGTTTTCTCTCCATCCGTCTTACGAATTTTCGAACAGGTCACGTGTCCTGACGCGAGTTTAGAAGTTTATACCCATTCAAAAAGTGCGCAACGCCGCTAAAGAAGTTTCAACTTCAATAATACGTAAAATGGAAGTTAATAGTCCTCAGCTGTATAATGTATTAAATATCAGAAGAGTTCGCTTCGTTCGAGTTCGAAGTTCACCTTTTACGAGCTACCTGGTAGGAAGGCAGATGTTTTATTCTGCAAAGGATCCCGGACCAACACGGAAAACAAAATTTAGGAAGGATTTATGTAATTAGTGTAAGGTTGACAGTAATTTATTTTTACGCATAATAATTATGTATGCGGTAGAGAGTGAGTGAGTGCGAGTAGGAAGCTCGGATAATGAATTTGACCTACAGGAAAAAAAGACTTGGCACTCGGGGACTGCCGCGGAAAATTGTTGCATAAGCAGGCATGAGTCACAACATTGCGGGGCGAAGAGGGGATTACGAATGCGCAGTAACGCCGATACAATCAATGCCACCTAGAGGCGAGTTGCTTAACTAAAGAGACAAGCGTAAAAAAATAATTCGTTAAAAGTTTTGTTATTTGTCGATAAATGGGAAAACTAAAAAGTATGAAACCGCGTAAGGTTTTGGAGGCTGCTCAAGGAAAGTGCGCCGCTTAGCCGTCGCAGCCACATCGTGGGCGTTCGTCCGATGTACGTGTACGTGTACGTACGTCGTGAACTTAAAAAGTTGTAACAGAATTTATTCTATGAACATTGGTTACGGATGACCGCCAGAGGACAACCGAAGTTACTGAAATATTAAATACCAAATATTATGCATATTCAATATATTTTAATTCCTATAATATTCTTGTGCGAATATTAACTTATGATTATTTATTTAAGTTGACAGCGAATAATTATTGAGTATATACGACCTAGAGTCTATCGATTACTAGACATATTATATTGTATGATAACATTGACCTTGACGTCAGGTTTTCGCTGATATGTAATCCCACAGAATATTATTTTTTTATCAATTCAACGTAAACTTGACGATTCTAAATATTCTTGATCTTAAGATCTGAAATAAGCTTTCATGCTGAGTAGCGTTATTTTTATCACATATCCTAGTGTTATTTTAATCTTCACTTACATAAAATTCCAAATCAGTTATTTTCACTTATCACGCGATTAAAATTTAATGTTAACATTTGATACGCTAGTAACAAATTGGCAGGTAACTACTTACTTTGGAAAAAACTTACAATAAGGTCTTCAATACGTACCTTCATATACCTATATCTATTCTATCTATTTGGATTCAAACATGATACCCTAAAACCTGGTGGATGAAACAGCAATACAGCAATGTATAATGACGCACTTTACCTACTTGACCTTTTTCTTTATTTTCTTTTACACATCCAATACTGTGTAACAATTCGATATAATATTAGACACTAACCGTATTAATTGACGACAAAAGGCCAGATTCGTATTTTCCTGTCAACAGAGCTTTGTGCTTCTCCACTGTATTATGACATAAAAATAATTAAATACAAGATAAAAATATATCATACTAGCGACCCGATCTGGCTTCGTATGGTTAAAGCCTTAAGTATTTTTATTTATTTAATATAATATTTTATACCTGTGAAATTAATGTTCTTAAATGGCGCTAAAGTGCAGTTTTTCAATATCGGCCGATAAAACCTTTAAGTAATGGAGCTAAGAACCATCTCGATTATGTCAGCTTTCGAATAACAAAGTCCACATCAAAATCGGTCCACCCGTTCAAAAGTGATGATGCCATAGACATACAGTCGTATAATTCGGGGTAAGGAAACAAAATAAATAGTTTTCATCAACATAATATAATATTTCTTACTGATTTGATCACAGAACAACTACATACTAATTGTCGGGAAACTAGCGATTATTAGGAAATGTACCCAGTACATGTGAAGAGTGAAAGCAGGAGGAAGGTCTTCAAGATACCACATTTGGTTAAAGGGAGGAAGCGGTTTAGACTTTCGTCAAGTAGTTAATACCCTATAGAAATCTATACACCTAAAAAAAGACGGGCTGCACTCTGAGAGTGCCGGCAGATGTAAAAATTTGAATATTAATGTTGTGCATTTTTGATATTTTGGAATGGTTACGGAATATTTTTGCACGAATTGCTTTAATTAATTATCAGTATGAAAGTATTATCATTTATGTGGTATAATACAATAAGTCTTGTGCTTAATCAAGTATTTTTGGGTTCGTACTGTAATCGTACAATCCGTAAAATGTAATAGTACACCTTATTAGTACTATTAGTACCTACCTATCAGTACTCTGTTCTAAACCATGAAACTTCAATACGCTTCCTACTAGTACGTCCACTTCATAATTTACCCCGGCTAGTTAAAATAGTATTACAGATGTAAAATAAGCCTTTATTTTGCTAATTCCGCGTAATCAGTGTAACTTTTGTGGCAAATAGTCCTCCAAATGACACAAAATGTGACAAGCCTAAGTAACGTTCCCTCTTCCGCGACCAGAACACGAATAACGGAAGAGCTCGGGAAACAATATAAATTGTCACGTTCTTCACATGTGACAACCCTACCTAAAGTTCCCACCTCCCACCTCCGCGACCAGGGGGGTGATTATGTATCTCAGTTGTCAACTCAAACTGTAAAAGTGTACATCAAATGACGTCATTTGTGTTTGCTATCTCTATTGTATTTCTGTTGGTCACTGGAGATAGCAAATACAAAACACGTCATTTGACAGCGATTGGATGTACACTAATCCATTTTGAGTTGGTAACTGAGTTACATAATCACCCCCCTGATCACAAATAGAGTCCGAACACGGGAAATAAAACCACTTATCACGTCCTTCGCCAACTTTGTCGAAGAACTCACGGCTCACCACAAAGAACACCAAATCGCACTCGACGTACGTTTCACAATGACACACTCGTGTGTCATTTGGAGCATTACTTGCCACAAAAGTTACACTGCTTACGCGGAATTAGCAAAATAAATGCTTATTTTACATCTGTTATAATGGATTTCCGCAAAGCAACGCCTGATTCAATAAAAAATAAAATAGAATTACTTAACATGAGATAAAATATTATGATGAAATATCTAATTGTAATAAATTTGAAACTTATACGTAATTCAATTCAATATAATATATGTGTGTTTATAAATTTTCCTTCTACTGTTATTTCCTTTGTTAAACTTACAACTTTTTCAAAAATAGCTAAACAAAGCTTTACGCTTGTTGTAGCGTTAAAGCGCTGGCAATGAAATGTTGCAGTATAGCTAGCCGTCTTACGAATTTTTGTCTTATGATGCAGGTCACGTGTCCCGACGCGAGTTTAGAAGTTATTACCTTTTCCAAAAAAGTGCGCAACGCCGCTATAGAATGGCTTTATACCTACCCTAGGTGGTGATGGGGATATGGGTAACATAGTATGGGTAGTTAGTCCTCGCAGGACATCGAATGACTTAAATAGCGGACGAAACTAGATATGGAGATCTAAATTTTCGGCGCTTTAATTCAAGTCCCCACTTCACAGTGTAGAATTGAGCATCTGCCATCCTGCCTGGCAGCTCGCAAGAGACGAGCATAGGTTGAATGGGTCATTACAAGAACACTGGTGCTAGACTGCTGTGCAGTAATTTACCCAGCGTAAAGATATAGATGACCACAGGCCGCGGTTATCTCTTACTGACCGGAAAACAGTGTTGTTATTTGTCATCTTACTTTTATCTATACGTCTACACAAATAAATACAATTGAAGTGTCTGTTTGTAATATTAAAATAACCGATTTTTATAACCGATTTTTCTCCTATAATTTATGTATATTCCTGCAAATCTCTAAACAGATTGGACCGATGCTGACGGGATTATCGGTGAAAGGTAACTGCTATAGTAAGGAGTAACATAGGCTACTTTTATTTTATAAAAAATCTAAATTAACTTAAAATGTTTTTTGTTAAATTCCGCGCAAATGAAATCTATTTCGAGGCATGACTAGTCCCCTAAAAACAAGTTGAAGATCAAGCCTAGTCCTGCTACGAGGACAATGTAAGGCTACGTAGACCATAGCACTGGTTGGTGTTTTCTTTATTAAGCTACTGGCTGGTGACCACGCGAATTTCGTTCCACCCGTTTTTTTGTATGGGAAAACTTAAAATGTTGTTTTTTCTAATTTCCTCGTAGTTTTTCCTTTTTCTTATCTTTCCAACCTTCTCTGGACTTCTACAAATAATTTAAAACCATAATCAGCCAAATCGGTCCAGCCGTTCTCGAGTTTTAGCGAGATTAACGAACAGCAATTGATTTTTATATTTAGATTTAAGCGTGTGTCTTATTGTCTTTTTATAAATCTCATTGATAATCTTTTTAATAATTCGTATTTTCGTTTACAAAGGACATACTGTAATTGAAGTCGGGTTTTTGCAGTTTTACTGAGTTTGTATCATAAGAATCAAAATTCAGTGTATTTAATAAAGCTATTAGAAACATTAAAATCGTGAAAGGTACAACTCATATAGTCAAATGGCTGTTTTTCGACTTGCCGGTTTAATACCGTGCGGCAATGGCGCCGTTGTCGACACTGAAAATTGTTAAGCGTAGTTTTGCTGCTGACCGGTGCCGGGGACGGTTTATAGAGTGAAAGCCCGCGACGCCCAGGCTTTCGTCATATTATAAAAGCTGAAAATTATTATAAATGTCCCATATACAGGTATAGGCAAACTCAGCCTATACAACCTGGGTCGCGTTGGCTTTGGCAGGTAACAAGTAGTAAAGGTGAGTAAAATTGTGTTTCAAATTTGTGATAGTATTAAACTTAGTTTTCATATATTTTAACTTACAATCATGTTAGATACGTCTCGTTAATTAGCCACTTAGGATAGTAACAACCCCTTTCCAGACACCCTCATAGTCTAATTATTTATAGTATAAAATCGTCATAGAATAAAATCTGACTTTTATATATGTTATTCAGAAAACTATACGAATAATGTTTCCACAATCCTCAGTCACTTTCGATGGTTGGATACTGGGAACATTGAAGTCTACTCCAGGCGTGCGCGCGATGAATATACATTTACATTGATGCGAGTGAAATAGCGCGATCTGTACTCTAAATTTATTAAGAAAATTAATTATGTAGATTTATAACGGATTAAAACAGTAAATTTAAAAAAAATAATATAAAAAAATCATATCAAGAAATTATGAAATCAACAATATAATATCGCGATTCATTACGCTATCAACTTTTGCAAATTATCATTAAATGTTGTATTCAAGTAAAGTTTGATTTTTTTTACTTTGGAATTTTATGGAATCAAGTTGTGATTTAAGAAAGTTGTAAAAAAATATCTATCGATGATTTTTTTAAGTTTTGTGCAGAAAAAATTAAGAAAAATCGATAGTCGGTGATACTGTTCTAGAAGTTTAAAGAATCTAGATGGGTGATAATTTAAAATTGAACATTTTGTATAATTTTATTTATTATTTATATTTTTTTAATATCGTGCACAAATAAACTGATTTTCATATTTCCAAACAAATAGGTAGATGTGAAAATTATTTCGAAGTATCAATACTTTTATTTTAGTAATAAACGCTAAAAATAAGAAGAGCATCTCCTTTAAGCTTAATTGCTAGTTTTCAGGTACAAATTATCATTTATTTCTAATATATCTATCTGATAACAGGACCACTTATCATAGAAAGCTGTGCAGCAATTTGTCCGGGTAGGGAGCCACAGCTTTACCTATTGCTGCCGCCATAGTTCCAATCTCTCAGATAAATAGATCATCTACTACTACTGCTAATACTAACATCTCTGCCACATGACAGCGTCACACCTGTACAACCTATAGTTTCAGTAGACCACAACATCTTTTACCATCAGAAGAGCCGTGTCCTTGTTCGCTGAAGTCTCAGACAAAGAAAACTCTTCGTTAAGTAATTCACAAACAAGTTTCCTTTTCGTTTTTCAGTACTGTACATAGTATATGGTTGGGTTTAACTAAACAAACGGTTCTAAAATTTTATAATTTTATAAAAATTAGCCGAGTAAAATCTGAAGTTTTTTCCTGGAAGTGGGTACTTTACTGTCTGGTTGTGCCTCTGCTTACCCCTTGGGGGATAATCTAATGTTTAAATAATATATTCCTGCAACTTAAACATTAGGAATTAAAACATAGTTTTCTTTTCAGTAGAGTGGAGAAGTATAAATGTTTATAATACATAATATTAAACATGACTTTTAACCGATAGTTATAAACGGCAAAACTATCCTTATATAAAGAAATTAAAAATGCTTAGCGAAATAAAATTATGCTTAATGTAGCACGAACTATGCCTACACACGTACACAACTATGTAATAATACAACACACATGCAGAAATGTCGGCCGGCACTGAGCAGCAAGCTTGCTGTCCCGGCGCTGTTGTCGGTGCCGTTGCCGGGGCCGGCTAATGGAAAGATGTGCCATATAAATTCATACATTTTTGCTTCCCCGGGGCCGGTATCAGTGTCGTGGCCGGTGCTGTACCGGCAAGTCGAAAAACGTTCAAAATTTAACAACACTTGCCGTTGCTGGCGACGGCTTGTTACCGGCGCCGGGCAATGGAAAGGTGTGCCATATACAATTATAAATTTTTGCGTCCCTGGCAGCTGAACCGTTACCGTCGGCGGTACCGAGCTGGTGACAAACCGGCAAGTAGAAAAACAGCCATACGCTAAATTTTTCCAGGAAAAGATTATCAAATCGTATGACATGATAAGAGTATCGATATGATTTGCCTGATTACATAGTGACAATAAATTGGGATTTTCTTTATCAATATGTCCAATGTCGTATCTTTTGCCATTATGATTCAGCAGGGCAAACTTAATGATGTAAACCAGACCTAAGTGAATCCAGGGAGGTTCAGTCTTGAGTCTACTATTTTTGAAATGTTGCTTCACGATTTAGAAATTATCTTCATAATATAAAGTAACTGTTTCTCATGGCCTCGCATCTTTCGTTATTTATCTTTAAGATAAACTTAATTAAAGATAACGAAATTTAACAAAAATCAATCGATTGAAGTTTATCCCAGATAAACATTACAACGTGAGGTTTGTATCATAAAAAAAATATTATCTTCGTGACCGCATCATTCAAACAGTAAGCAGAGTTACAAGGGCACCTACAATTAGCTGAAGATTCTGATTAAATCCTCATATACCTATAATAAGTTTTTTGAATGACTAATTTGTTGCTAATCTCGCGATTTTTACAACTTCACCGAGCTTTGTGGGCCGAGCAGATTGCTCGGCCCGAGACATCATTATTTAAATGCATTGGACTGTTACCTACAACGTCAGCAACAAGGCCTGTCTCCCGGGAGACCGTACCCCTACTTGGTGCTGCGTTCTGGTGACTGGGTGGACTTGAAAGAGGAGTATTGGTGGCTCGTCGCTCGGCGTTAGGCGCCGGGCGCAAGAGAGGTCTTCGTCGCCGAGACTGGCGGCGACGGTGTAGTGTGATGTTATTGCGTTGTGAGTTCGTATTCGGGTTGGGAGATAGTATAGCGTTTGCCGCGGTTATTGGGTCCGGAGGATCCGATAACACGTGGCGGGGACTTCTACGATTTGTGGGCACGTTCGCGGCCGGTGTGTAGTCACACGCGGGTGCTAACACCGGATTCGGGTGGGCAGCCGTTATTTCAAAGTAACGTTTAGATAGTTCTTTGAAATGCTGCGCTATCGTGGGTAAATCGAGGTCGCGATGTAGGTCCACGTCGCGAACGTACCACGGAGCACCCATGGCAGTTCGCATGAACCTATTTTGGATTACTAGTAATTTTTTAAGATGGGATGGGAAGGTATGGAAGGCTACACTACTCAAGAGTTCGAGCTCTCGCCAGTGGCCAGTAGGCCACGTGGGATGGCGAGATCTCGCTAACGGCCAATGTTAATAATGTATCTCAATCTAATGGATTTCTAGCAATCTAGATAGCTGCGTATCCGGCGGCCTATCCCATACCTAATTGCCATATTTGTCCTGCCCACAGATATGTTATTGGCAAGCGATAACATAAAAATGGATCAAAATATCAGTCTTGGACAGCAAGTTTTGGATTAGGATTGATTATTAATATTGGCCGTAAGACAGTTATTCCAGCGTCCGTTCGTGTAATCGGCTAAGCACCGCCTTACTTCTCTCTGTAGAGCACGTAACGAACGCCCGTATTCGTTAGACGGGAATCTAACGTAACGCCGTTTCGCGGCATTTTTACGTCTAATTAGGTTCCTAATGTCGTCAGGGAGAGCTAATCTATCTTTAAATACGTCCGGGACTGTACTAGAGGATGAATCTACTACGGTCTGGACGTGCCTAGTTAGTAGACTAGTGGCGGACTAGTCTTCCTCGACCGTGTTTATTAAGTCCGGGATTTGTTCGAGGAGCTCGGATTGTAGAGACTGGATATTTGTGTTGAGTGTGTTAGTCAGTCTACAACCTGTTTGGTTTTGCTTACTCAAACTCACCAGGAGCGGCTTTAGAAGGTGGAGGGGTGGCCTTAGGGGCCGGGTTACGGGTTGCCTTTGTAAGCACAGGAGCCGCCTTTTGGGGCACGGCAGAAGCCTTTGCTACGGGTTTGGTGGTTATACTTGGAGGTTTTATCCAAGCATTTGCTGGTGGTGGAGGTGGTAGACCGAGAGGTAGCGACAGTAGCGTCATTATCTCAGAGTGAGATGTTGGCTTGTTTACTGTCGTCTGACGTTGATGAGAGGCCTGGGGCTGCCTACTTTGGCGCGCAGGTCGTGGGCGAGGCCCACGTCTGCGTCGCTGCGGGAGCTTGGGACACCCGCGATATGGCCGGCGGTCTCGCAGTTTACGCAACTGACCGGCTCGGCCAGAGGGGCCAAGCTTAGTTGGTCGCGCTTTGGGCGGGTACAGTTTTCTGTACCGTGGTCTCCTAGGCACTTGACGCACCTGGGACGCGCGTTACAGAAACGGGCCGAGTGCCCGTAATTTTGGCAGTTGTGACACGTTGTTTAAAGTCAGCGTCGGTAGGTACTCAGTATCTATCGATCTGAAAATTCATTAACTTTATAAATTAGCTGACTCGACAGCTGTCGTCCTATCGTAATTAAGTATTTATGTTATATTCAAAATACTTACGCAAAAAGTTCTGTCTTCCATAAGAACCTTGTCTTGATTGTCATAGGCTAAAGATATTCAGACCAAATATTTTTCTAAATTGTAGACATTTCGCTTATACTTATGCGGTACCTGTCCATCTTTCACGCCAGTAGTGGGATACATATTTCCTATATATTTATATTATTTCTACACATCCCATCTCCTATACATAGTTTTTTGGTCACTTTAAAATAAATGATTCTGGTGGCTTTTATTTACTCGTTCTTTACAGCGGCAAAACCGGTTTGCCCACGCAGA
>NJDC01004935.1:74524-88959 GCA_002245475.1 Calephelis virginiensis
GTGTTGCACCCGGCCATAACTAATGTTTGTTATCTCAGCTATCTTACCAATGGTCAAACGTCGGTCACCCAGTACGAGATCACAAATTTTATCGATGTTTTCTTTCATGATAGAGGATGTAGGCCTTCCACTCCTAGGATCATCTTTAATGCTCTCACGACCGCGCTTAAACTCAGCTACCCACTTCTTGACACTGGATTACGATGGAGCAGACTCTCTCAAAGTGCTCACCATATCTTGATGGATGTCTTTTGGTGATAGACCTTTTTTATTAAGGTACTTAATGACTGCACGGTATTAAATTTTCTCCATTATTGAAAATTGCGTCAGATTGCTTCAAACAAATAATCACAGAAAATTTATATTGTGCAGTTTCGGAATGAAACTGCGCACAATAAATCAATATGACACATACTAACAAATGACGGTAGATTTTAAAAAAAATGTCATAGTTCCATGTAGATTAGGCCACGAACTTTTGGTTCTACCCTAGTAATTATTTTATTCTGTCAAAAACGATCCAAAAAAAATGTTGAAGTTATGTGAAAAAACACCTTTTTCGAAATATTTCGTTTTCGATAACTCTCGAACGAATCAACCGATTTTGACCGGATTGGTGGAAATCGACGTGGTTATTTAAACTTAAGAGCTGGTTAGTTTTTGGAATTAGTCGGGAAGCCATTTAGAAATTATTCCAAAAAAAGGTTTTTTGAAAATGTTGTTTTTCGAAATGAAAAGAATTTAACTAAAAACTAAAAAATCACGCTTTTATAAATAAACCAAACTAATAAGTAAAAAATAAATAATAGTTTAAAAAACTCAAAATACGCTTTTTATAGAAAATCAAACTAAAAAAATAGAAAATAAATTTAAATTAAGAATGGTGTTAAAAATTTCAATAAATATAAATTAATAATAATGTGAATGAAAAATATCGCATTTAAAAAAACGTGGGCTGCTTTTTAATATATTATCAAAATGATAACCACTCTACTCATATCTGTCAATAAAATATCTATAAAAAATTTATAAAAAATCAGCATGAAAACGTCTTCCTACACGTATTTCCCCCTTAAGTAAAATTCTAGTAACAGGGCGGACTTTTTTCCGGTGCCCAAGAGCGGCATTGAGTTTAAATCCGACCTTGTATGTGTGTTCTTTATGTGTATGATGTTTTTTATAGTTTTGTTACGAGCAAAAATACCTCCTTTTTATTTTATTTTTAACTTTTCAATTTCCTGTCTTTCCTAGTTATGTCGGTATATGGTAGAGACTAGAGATTGCTTGAGCGATTAGACCATTGTATTTTTTCATATCATGTTTGTTGACATTCATAATCTAAATACTCGTATATATACATGAAAATAATCCCCATTTCGGGTGGTTATTGCATCATATCTGTTTGGAAAGATAAATTTTGCTAATTCTTTTTTTTGTTATGTTAGTTTTTGTTAGGAGTAAAATTTTATGAAAAGAAAATACCGGTGAAATTTCACGGAAAATGGGAAAATAAATGATTTAGTTTATACAAGCTGTTAGTAGCTGTTAATGTCAAGCGATAAGAAGCACGCCGGGTCATCAAGTGTAAGTACATTAAAAAAATAAGCCCTATATACATGGTTGTAAAGTTATGAAGTTAAAGATTGTAGAGCTAGAGCGTTTTTAGTGAGAAACTTGACTCTACGTGATAATATTACGAGTATCTAAAAACTTTTTCACAACGTGATAAAAGTCAAATTTAATTTTTATTGTTATCTATGTACTTATTAATATTTGTTTTCTTCCTAGAAGTAATATTAGTAGACTTTAGAAAGTACCTTTCAATTTAGTACATTCCTAGAGAAACCTATTCGGGGTTCAATAATTACAAGTTTCGGATATTTCGTTATTTGTGTACTAATAATTTGGTATGTGACCTAATACCAAATTTGAACTTTCTAGTACTTGAGGAAATACCATTTGAATTTTGATATTTATCAATGTTTCAATGACGAAACCGGGGATTTTTAAATATCAAAACGTCTGAAGTATAAGGGATACACAGTTGTAACTTAATTTTATAATAATATTACAATATAAATCTGGTCAATCAAAACCAAAACCATGAGGGTTCAAAAAAAGGTAGTTAGGCTTGTCCCTGTGACTCGAAGATGACACAAAATGGACACCATAATCCATTTTGAGCATTTTTAGATTTTTTGTCTATTTTAGGACCACTATTCATGCCGAATCTACTGAACCGATCGTGACAAAGTTTGGCAAGGTAGGTACTTAGGGGTTTGAGGAAACTAATACGATATTTTTTTATCTCGATATGGTCGCCATGTCGGCTAGTTACACACTTACGTGGTTTAACCGAAAGGAGTGGTAATATTCTAAGGTATTCATTTAAAAATAAAAAACATTTTATAAAATGTTCGGCTTAGAGTTTAATTAATAAACATAGACTAAGTTAATCCTAGTGTGTATCCGATTGTAATAAAGTCTATATAAAAATACTAGGTTCAACCTTGGACTATTTTAGTCTATGTTCATTTATAGGATGGTTAAAGTTTAAAGTTCAAATTGAAATTAATCGAAATCTTTAACATAGAGATTATAGATCAAGGAAACCTTTTGCGGTAGATGCTAAATATAACTAGGTTTTACAGTAAAATTTATATTATACTAGCTGACCCGGCAGACGTTGTTCTGGTATTTTTTTAGTGTGATTTTAATAAAAAAGTGGGGGTGAGTCACCCTTATAACTTAAGGGTATGAAAAATAGATGTTGGCCGATTCTCAGACCTACTCAATATGCTCACAAAATTTCATAATAATCGGTATAGCCGTTTCGGAGGAGTATGGGAACGAACATTGTGACACGAGAATTGTATATATAAGATATAAAATTATCGTGTCACTATGTTAGTTACGGTACTGCTCCGAAACGGCTTTACCGATTTTCATCAAATTTTATATGCATATTCAGTAGGTCTGAGAATGGATTAGATTTTTCATACCCCTAAGTGATAAAGGTGACTCATCCCAATTTTTTTTTGAAATGGCTAATATGCAACAGCTAACTGCGAGGTTTTTACAACTTCACCGGACTATACTCAATTTATTACTGGGTCAGGTAGTATAATATAAATTATTATCCAGTCTTTTGTATACAGATATTTGAAGCAAATGCTTAGAGTTTAAAATTTTATATGACGATTTTTGTTTAGGACAAAGGGATTTTCCCTTCCAGTAAGCAAGTTTGAATTTATTTAGGTAAGTCCTAAAATCCTAAAACTGACATACGAACATGGAAAATAATGTTATATAATGTTTAATTTCCGAAACAAATTTACGTAATTGGCCAATCTGAAAATATATTTAAAATAATCTATCTCCGTGAAAATGCTTTTTAGATGTACCTAAATAAAAAATAAAAAAAAAACTTTTTTGTAAAGTAAGAACAAAATGTTCACAGATATAATTCCGAATGGAATCCGGATAGAAGTGCCAAACCCAGTGGCAGATTTGTACACATTTTACGGTCGCCTGGAGTTACCAAGGATCGAGAGTTTAGCGCTAACGCCTGATAACCTCATGCTGAGAGGGTCTCGAGTGAAGAACACTGAATGGGCCATTGGATGCGCTGTGTACACAGGTCAGAATTGTCTAGTAGTGTCACTGGTAGAAACGCGACTATTAGTAGAAACAAATATGCGTTAAACTAGTTATTGCCAACAAAACAACTAGCGGTCGAGTGCTGTGCAACAATTTGCCCGGGTAGACGTCACCTATTACTATTCACACAATGAAAGTGTTTGGCATTGACGTGTTACGGCCCAGAGGGTAAGGTTAAGGTAGCTGATAGACAAGATAGACAAACGCATTGGGCCTACCACCTTGGCCACAGGAGAGGCCTTAAGGAGAGCTCATGTGTTTGTTAGCATTGCTAAAATATAGTCAGGAAATCTGTCTGTCTGTTGACTATGCCTACAAAAATAAAGGACGAGGTTGTGTATTTAAGTAAACTAGAATAAATCATCATTGTTCTTTTTTCAGGAGAAGAAACAAAACTGGCTCTTAATTCTAAGTATTCTGGCAACAAATTTTCATCCACCGAGTCTGTGGTTAATGGTTTTCTGGTCATCTTCATATACCTTCTAATTATCGAGATGACAGCTTCTCTGGTGGCGAAGATTTTAATAGAACGATGGAATCCGGGAAGAGAGGTGTACATAGATGTCGGCAAGGAGTTTCCGTTAAAGTTCACCAGCGTTATGCAAGATCTCTTATCTTTTCTCCTGCTCTACTATTATATCATACCTATGTCTCTGTATGTCACCATAGAGTTATACAAATTTATTGGTAAATTGTTTTCTTTACAACAACTCAAATTTATTTTATTACTTTTGATTCAGTATTTTAATTCATTATTTATTTTCGTGCCGGTTTCTATCATGATTTCAGTTTTTCCCTGCGGTTTTAATTCTTCGTGGACGACGTTAACCAAGCCTGTTTTAGTTCAAACAATATTCTCATACATAACAAACAATACACAAGAATATTTCAAACATTTTAATAAAAACATTAACGTTTCATATTTGTTTGTTTGGAACGAATGTAAAAAAATTTGACTCCGTAACTCCTAAAAACGATACTTTTTGATTTTATAGTGCAATAGTGTCTCTTTGGAACGAAATAATTTGAATATGCGAGTGAAACCGCAGGGATTAATAATTAATTATAGAGCACAACTTATAATATCTAACAATAATTACAGGTTCCTTATTTATTGGATGGGATGAAGAACTTCGTTGTGAAGAAACGGGTAGACCGGCGGTGGCCAATACTTCAGATCTTAACGAGGAGTTAGGGCAGGTGGAGGTATTGTTCTCCGACAAAACTGGTACCCTAACCAAGAACTTGATGGTATTTAAATCGTGTTCCATTAAGGGCCAGATTTACGAAGAGAGGGATTCCTGTTTGTACAATATAGAACGATTGGACGAACCTGTTGATATTTTTCAGGTCAGATTTTCTAAATTCACGTTTTTATCATTTGCGGTTATTAAGCATGGTATTGGGTGGTATGATGTGATAAATAGATATGATCTGTGTAATCCAGTCAAACAAAATTAATCATTTTGAATAAATTTAAATTTAATTTCAAAAGAGTGAATGGGAATGAAAATTAATGTCTATTTTAATCATATTGGTGTCACCAATTAACCTTTTCCTAACTTAACACCAATGTTTTCCGTTCACGTTTTCTAGTTTGGAATATGAAGCCGGTAAACTTATTTACTTATTACTTAAGAGGCTTAAAGTCTCAGCCTCACGTGTATTAATTTCCACCAATAAATCTGTTTTCTTGTTTGACTTCCTGTAACTTATAAGACATAAATTCATAATGGAGATTTATATAACTTCCATAACTTGGCCGCCTCTGTGGTCTAGCGGTTCAGTTGTTGGACTTGACTGCGTGAGGTCTCGGGTTCAAGTCCCGGGTCGGGCAACAAAAAGAAAATTAGGTTTTTCTAATTTTCTAATAAAAAATATGTTGCTCGCTTGCTCGGGATTGAAAATGTGCCCAGTTGGCGTTAGGCTTGCCACCTATCACTTTGTGGGACTTAGTGTCTTCGGCTAGTCGTAGGTTATGCCTCTGCCTACCTCTACGGGGATATGGGCGATAAGATGCTTTTTTTTTCTTTTTGCCTTACATCTCAGAATTGCATTGCAGAAAGGATGCATTCTGAAATAACAATGTTTATGCAGGTAAATCTCGTTTTTAATCAAATATTTGAATATGTAAATTAATAAATATTTTAGTCGAAATTTATATTTCAGACAGATGTTAAATTTTTCTTCACGATACTTGCGTTATGTCACTCAGTACAAGTATCGAACGAGGATATGAAAAAGTTAAGCGCCCGTTTGTCCATTAAAGATAATATGCAATTAATGAACTTCTTCAAACGAAAGAAATTAACCAGAACATCAGAAGACAGTGCTTTAGAACATAACATCTTATTGAATACAACCCTTTCTGAGGGTAAGATGGACTACCAGGGTAGCAGCCCCGATGAAAAGGCTTTAGTTGAAGTTGCTGACAGAATTGGCGTAACTTTTCTTGGTGAGGAAGGCAATAACTTAATACTCAAAATAGGAGATCAAACGGAAATGTATGAAAGGTTACAAGTCATAGAGTTTACGTCGGACAGAAAACGGATGTCCATAATTTTAAGGGATAAAGATGGAAAGGTAAGTTCAATTTAAAATGGAATTCTATTATTTAAATAGCGAAATAACTAGCTTAATTCAGGGATAAATGCTTTAAGGTTGCTCATGAACTAAAGTTTTTAAAACAACACGTTCCGTACCATAACTGAACGCGTATTTTTGAAGTGAAAACTTCTATAGTGGCGTTGCGTTGCGCACTTTTTGCGCACGAGTTATTAGAGCTATTAAAAATATATTGCTAATATTAATAATATATCTTAATGTAAGGGATTCCCTCCGAAAAAAAATCAAAGAAATAAATATTTTAACTTTCAGTTCTCAATTCATTTATGAGAACTTAATAAAATGAGAAATTATTTATGTAAAAAAAAACTATGTATGTTTACAAAAAAATTTTGACGTTCATGATTTAAGTACGAGAAATAAAAATAATCTAGTCGTACACAAAACTCGTCTCCATAAACTTAGTAAATCCTTTTTGGGTCAATGTATACGTTTCTACATAAGCTGCCCATTGATATTAGAGATCTACCATTAAATAAGTTTAAAAAATGTATTAAAGCAAAATTATGTAAGAAAGGCTATTTATAAGGTCTCTGAGTTTTTTTTATACAAGAGGAGGCAAACGAGCACGTGGGTCACCTGATGGAAAGTGATCACCGCCGCCCACGGACATCCGCAACACCAGGAGTATCACAGATCCGTTGCCGACCTTTGAGGAATGAGTACGCTCTTTTCTTGAAGGTCCCTAAGTCATAGTTGTTTTTGAACACCGCCCTCGGTAACTGATTCCACAAAGGTGTTGTGCGAGGTAAAAAATGTCTTCGAAGTTACACAGTTGTAGATGATGATGAAAGATGATGGGCATGATACTTTAAACTCTGTCGCGATGTCCGAATGTGGAAATCAGCAGCTAAAGACGAACATGCTTGGGGATAGAAGTTTCAATCTACCACTGCAATTTGTAATGTGATTTGTTGTACTTTGTTACCTTTAAAAAAAAAGTATCTTCACGCCCATATCCCCGAAGAGGTAGGCAGAGGTACAACCAAGGCACCCACGACTAGCTGAAGACACTAAGTCCCACAATGTGATAGGTGGCAAGCCTAACGCCAACCAGGCACATTTCCAATCCCGACCAACATTTTTTTTTTATTAGAAAATTGGAAAAATCCAATTTTCTTTTTGTTGGCCGACCCGGGATTCGAACCCGGGACCTCATGCAGTCAAGTCCAACACCCGGACCGCTAGACCACAGAGGCGACTATTACTTTGTTACCTTTTATGTAAGTTAAAATAATATTTACAAATTACAATTTGGCCATAATATTTAAAATACATTATCATTTTAGCGTTAACTCACTTATCTTAAAATTTGGCCGGTTCTTTGAAAGTTACCCTGTATACTTAATGTACCTAATATCTTGGAATTTCAGATTTGGCTATTTTGTAAAGGAGCAGAAGCTGCAGTATTCCCTATTTGTAAGGACACAGCTCTCATTGAAGAGACTAACAGAGATATCGACACATTTGCCAATAAGGGACTTCGAACATTAGCGATAGCTTATAGACAAATTCCCGAAGAGGAATACCAAAAAGTGGTTAGATGTGAGTATAGATTTACGTTCTTATCTGACAAATAACATGTCTGTTTCTAAATTAAAAGGTTTTTGTAAATCCACACTAAAACAGAGCTGTTGAGTAAAAAAGCTATGATTATGATAAACAATAAACAAAAGAGTTTAAATTTAAACACAATAAAATTATAATAAACAAATTAAAATATATACAAATTGTTCTAATAGTAACTCAAAGAAAGTAACTCCTCAAATTTTTGTGATTTTGCTATGATGCGGGTTAGTAACCGATACTAATACATAAATGTACGTAGGTACTACATACATTTCCTTTTAGCCCTTTTCATACAAACTATTGATACTGAATTATCCTGAATAGATACAGGAACACATTCACATAGTAAACAGCCGGACCCGGATTTACACACTTTGGTCTGTGACTGGCGAATGGTTGTAACGTAGGTAGGTTAGCTCCTTAGCCGACGGTAAATTTTTGTCGATTTGTCTAAAATAAAAGATTTGTTGTAGCAATATCCCAACTGGACGGGCGGAGCGCGAGCGAGCTGCAGCAGGTGACGCAGCAGTACCGCGTGCTGGAGCAGCAGCTGACGCTGGTGGGCGCCACGGCGGTGGAGGACAGTCTGCAGGACGGCGTCGCCGACACACTCGCCGCACTGCGCGCCGCCGGCCTGCGCATCTGGGTGCTCACCGGCGACAAGGTCATTACTGCCCAGTGCCAACTCGAACCTAGCCTAAATCCACTAGCCTAAGCGACTTGCTTGGTAGAAACACTAGAAACTATTACTGGCACGATGCTTTAATCACTCACCAGTACAATTTTTCCACTAATGAAGTCAGAGGCGTTGGTCGATTTTTACCATAAATCATAATATTATAAACTAAACTTTGTTTTAACAAACTCCGACTAACAATTACTATAGATCTGTGCAATTCCGGTGAAAATTCGAATTGTTCCCAGTTGCCCCCACTTTGAACGCCACTGGTGGCAACTGGGAATGAAAAATCCCAATTGCCACCGGTGGTGACTGGGAATCGATCGCCCCCACCTTTAGATCGCCGTATATCGCTTGCGACTCCTACCAATGTAGGTTAGACTTAAATTCGGAATATCTGTTTTTGTAAATACTTCATTTTTAGTATAAAAATACGAAGATATATTTAGGTGTACAAAAATATTTATTTTGAGTAAAATTATACACAAAAAGATATAAGTAATATTATTATTTATAAATCTATATCTAAGATTTTGCATGAAAACAACAATTATAAAAATATTAATTTTGATAAAAATATACATAGAAAAAGTATCTTCACGCCCTTATCCCCGAAGGTCCGTAGGCCCGAAGGCAGAGGCACAACCCACGACTAGTCGTGTACAGGAGGCAAGTCTATTGTCAACCGTTCACATATTCCAATCCCGGGCAATGTAATGTTTATTATAAAATTGAAAATATACATTTTTAATTTTTTTTTGTTGTCTGACCCGGGTATCGAACCCGGGTCCTCTAGAAGTCAATCCCGATGCCCGACCATTAGACCATAGAAAAATGTACATAGAAGATAATTACTCACAATAAACAGAAACTTATTATTTTAAAGGTAGATGTAAAGTAGACGCAACTCTTCGATTTTTAATAAGTTCTAAGTGATATATATCCTTATATTTAGATGTTTATAACACAGTCATTACATAACTGACAGTACGATACGCTACTAACAATGTATGACGTGACATTCCCGGCAACCTCAAGTACTAAAAACGACGTAAGTATTTACAAAAAAAGGTATTCCGCATTTAAGTCTTAAAATATAAAACAACCAGACATGATGATAAATTGACCACCCTGTTAGGTCAAGAAGAATGTATGCACCCCTAACTCCATTGATCATTGGCTCAGGTTCGAATACATTTATGTGACAAAATAGTCGTATTTCTGGGTCTGGGTGTTTATAAAATTTGTTAAAATACCTAAGTATTTCAATGTATTATTATCGTTGCCACAAGCCTTGTGACGTTTATTTCTTGTAGTTTGTCTAGGATATTAAGTATGGTAGGATTGAACTATAAAGTCCGAGTACCGACATGAAAAACCCGTAGAATCTATTGCCGCTGTGATTTAGCTGGGATTTAACGTCTTCGGCTTTTAGTGGGTGTCCTGGAGATACCTCTGCCTACCTCTTCAAAGATACGGTCGTAAAAATATTTTTTTTGTATATTCAAATATTTCTATACATTCCAGAATTCAAGTTATTTGATCTCATTAAACGAAGTGTTATGTCTGTAACATCTAAATTACAAAACTTACGATTTGGAAAAAGTTTCAGGGCAAAAGCACATGCTACAAAACAATAAAAAATATGAATTATATTGGACAACGCGTTAAGGCTTTGTGTGTCCAAATATGCCGAATCGTCCTCACAAATGTCTAAAACAAGACCTTTGAGAACGAATAATTAACAGTAAAGTACATGTAGCGTGCGAGCCTGCAAATATAACGATAATATATTTTCATAAATTAAAAAAATAAGCTTCCGATTTTAGTAGAAACTGAGCTCAGTTATTGGGATCGGGTGATCCCAATAACTGAGCTCAGGTGATTTTATAAACTTAAATAGAAAAAATGTAATCTATTCTATCCAGAGAAGGGAACGTTGAAAAGTGTGTTTTTTGTGGAAGTTTAAGATTTTTTTCTATATAGCTAAATTTATTTAATAATGTTCCGATGTCCTTGTTAAAAAAATTGTGAGCTATTACATAGTATATCTAAAAACATGTTGTTAATAATCCGTTTTCAAATGCCCAGTTTTAGATATAGGTGTGAACGATTCGGCATATTTGGGATGTATAGCGTCTGTGGAATTGTATGATAGTTTTTGTCCCTCTCCCATGGGGCTCCTAAAAAGTAGGCTATAACCTTCCTCGGAACATAAAGCACCTATTGCCCAAATTTTGTTACGATTGTAACAGTAGGTTCGGCCTAAATCTCGGTCAGGATACAGACAAAAAATTCTAAAAATGCGTTCAGTTGCTCGTTTTATCGTCTGTACCTATTTTTTAAAACATCTTTAATGATCAGAGTTCACTCTTCTACAGTTTTATTATAACTACAGATATACATTTTTAAATTTGGTATATTTTAAAAACCAGAAGTTGTAACACGAACCTTTTCCTTAGGTAGAAACAGCAATCAACGTCGCTCAGTCTTGCGCACACATATCAGAAAACGATAAAAGACTCTACCTCCTCGGAATACAGGATAAAGCAGCTTTACAGGAGCACTTCGACATCTGTAAACGGACTCTTATGGAGCCAAGCTACAGAGACCTGACTCTCATTGTTGACGGCACCAGCATGAGCTGTATATTGGACACGTCGGCTGCTGACATGTTTGTGGATATTTCCTTAAAATGTCATGCAGTTCTATGTTGTCGTCTGTCCCCTTTACAGAAAGCCAAAGTAAGTTCCATAAATAAGTCATCACTTGTTTTTAGGTGTCGCATTCACAAGTCAGCAGATTGGTTCCCATTCGACTCCCATACAAATCAAATGCTTACAAGTATACGACATCCGGAGACCGGGACTGGGTTTTTGCAGTGTACGGTGAACCTACCTACCTAAATTAACGACCTAAATAAACCTAAACCGTGAAATAGATCGCGAAAATTGATATCACTTGTCGCTAGGTCCACCTGGTGCTAGGTGCTAGCACTCGCATGCAAGTATTGCGGGCTGCAGACATCCTCACCAACTTTAGGAGACCCCGTTGTATTTTATCGGATTCTGTCAATCCGATTGCTTCGCCTAACGCGAGCCTTCCGCCGGATCCCAACAGAAACTCACAAAATACCACACCACTCTACACCGCCGACGCCGGTTTCGGTGACGAAGAACTCTTTTCCACGCGCCTAATGCCAAGTGGGGAGTTACTACTCCTCCAACCAATAACCAGAAACCACCCAGTAACCAGAACGCAGCACCAAGTCGAGGTACGGTCTCCCGGGAGACAGCCCTTGTTGCTGGCGTTGTAGGGAACAGACCAACACATCTAAATAATGATGTCTCGGGCTGAACACTCTGCTCGCTCACAAAGTCCGGTGAAGTTGTAAAAACCGCGAGGTTAGCAACACATTTAACATTAGCCATTAAAAAAAATAGTCGCTAGCCTGGTAGGGTTGTTTGCATATTCATCAGTCCCCCAACTACTTATAATCTCTGGACTACTGACTACCTACTACTCGACTCTTATAACCACATGAAAATACAGTGTTTATATCATAAAAAGTTTTATTATGCTTTTTTTTAAAAAAACCTATGTTCAGAAACATTTTCTAAATAAATGAATGGGTTTACTGACCTTTATGAGTTTTTTTAATTTCAGATAGTAAAATTAATTAAAAATAGTCCCGAGAGACCGATCACAGCAGCGATAGGTGACGGAGCCAACGATATATCAATGATACAAGAAGCACATGTTGGTTTCGGTATATTTGGAAAAGAGGGTTATCAAGCCGCTAGGTAATGGTTTGATTATTTTTGTAGAAAAGGGTGTACAGTAATATGTCTTTCTTGTACAATATTAATACAAACATACAAGAAAAAACACGGCAATAGAAAAATGTACAAATGGCGGTCTCATTCTGCGCATAGCCCCAACCCAGCATCCTGTAATTTCTGCATTTTTTCCAAAATCAAAGATTTGATGAGAGGCTTTACTTTTACCAACTCCGAAGAGGCAGTGATACCGTTCAATCAGCACGTAGAAAACATGCCTTCAGATCTGTGGTCCTCCTGTTTTAAAAGATGGTTCGATCGATTTAAAAAATGTTTAAAATGTAAAGGAGATTATTTTGAAAAGCAATAAACATAATATTTTGGTAGTAACATGTTGCTTTTTTTTAAGTTACGCTAAACTTATAGTGTGACCTACGTATAAGGCTAGCGTACAACAAAACCAAGTTATGTCAATGGCAACCCTCTCTACCACATAGTTTATTTGTACAAATTATACTTTAATTAATAAAAGTATTGATATTTACTAAGACATGTTGCAATTTCCCATATTTTGAAATTTATTTATTATTTTTATTTTAGGAGTTTTGGGGCTACCTTCTTCTGCGGAGTAAAATCATTTGAATTAGATTTGTTTTTTATTATTATTATATTTCGGGTGGATATTAAAGTTATTTTTTTCTTTCATTCATTTTATTTCTGTTTCGTATGATTATGCAAAATTACTTTGCAGGAGCGCAGACTTCGCATTTACAAAATTCTCAATGATAAAGAAAATGTTACTAGTGATGGGGCACTGGTACTACCAAAGACTAGCAACATTAATTCATTATTTCTTTTATAAAAACTTAGTACTTGGAAATCTTATGGTAAGTGATCTTTAAAAATAAAGTGAGTAACGGTCGAACTCAGAGACGTCAACAATATTTTAATCAGTCAATAGGTAGTCATTTTCTATACAAAAAATGTGAATCAATGCTAGATTTTGTGTTAATTGACGTCTCTGAGTGTGGCCGTAAGTTAGTAAGTAAGATTTAATTAAAAGTGAAGTGAAGTTGAAGGCGGTGAAGTTGTTATAACCGCGAGATTAAATACACGCTAGATATGAAAAAAAAGTAAAATTGAAGTCTACGTTTTGTGTTTCATCATTGTGTGGCTGTGTTTTCAATCTGGGAATGGTTTTATTTTAATTGATGTATTATTTTAATTTTAAGTTTAGAAAGGCTACAGTTAAAATATGTAAACAGTACACCCACACATACACAAACAACAAACGATCCTTGTACAGTTGTCTAGCTTCATATTCGTGTCTATATTCATTATTCTTCTAGAGACTCTTGACAACACCATCCTAGACTTAATCGTGGAATGACAACCTAGGTTTTTCCGGGTGCCTACATCTAACCATTAATCCAACCAATTCCCTTTGTCAATTTCATCTACCATTATTTCCTTGCCTAAAAGTCAGGATCTGGGGCCCTACTATAAACGCTTAAAGCAGTATTATTTCCATCTTGCTAAATGTCCGTCTTTATAAGCAACTTTATGGTATACGTCATAATGTTGTCTTTCTCCGATGACAATTAGTATTATTGAAATAATACTGTTTTAAGAGCTTATGGTAACCTCCCTGATGTCGAAATCTCAGGGAAACCGGGAAAAATCCCTAACTTTTGTTTACATATAGACGTAACATAAAATTGAAGGAAGTTAGCTTTTAGCAAATCATAAACATCGTATTGTCTACAAGCATTACTCAAATGCATATATAACTAAGCAGGTAGTAAAAAATAGGAGTCTAAAATTTATATCTTACTTATTCGAAAAGGTGTAATTTTCAAAATATCTTAAGGTACTTATTGGTTACTTTTCAGCTTTTCTTTCAATTTTCATGCGCGTTTTCAACGCAATCACTGTTTGACTCCATGTATCTGACACTGTATAACCTGGTGTTCGCGTCGGTGCCCTGTCTCCTACTTTCGGTGACTGACCAGCGCTGGCCTGCAGAATTGCTGCTCAAGTAAGTATAAGCAGTTATCAAACGTAAATAAGGAGCGAGCAACCCGCTCGCCTTATGTCATATGCGCCGATCACGTACAGCAACA
>NJDC01004935.1:96184-115520 GCA_002245475.1 Calephelis virginiensis
ACTAACATGAGGTCTACCACAATGCTGCTGCTACCGAGTTGCTCTGCATACCTGAGTTTTCCATGACCTGAAAATAATATTAAATTAACGAACGCTCTTTGAGAAAGTCAAAATTGAGACATTAGAGGACTTAGTATCTTCCGTTGAATTTCACCTTTGAGTATTGCGTCAAAATTAAAAGATTTGTGTGTGCACATCACATCGATATTTAGCACCTTGTAATTCTGAAGACATTTCTTATCATCTGCTATACTTACGTAGAACCAGTTACAACGGTATTATTACCTAATGCATTCTAAACCTGGGACTTTACAACAAAAGAGCGTAGTTATTGCTTGCGTTCGGTAACGCGTTTGTGGGATCTCTTGCACGACTAACTGAAGATCTAAGTCTCACAATGTAACAGATAGCAAGCCTATCGGCAACCAGGCACATGTTTAGTCCCGGGCAACGTTGCTTTTATTTTTGAAATTGAACACATATACACATATTGATAAAGTCGAATCTTACCCCAGACCACTAAAACCAGAGGCGACCGAGTACGAGTGCAAGTTTCAAGTACGTACTATGCACAAAAATTAAACAAAACTTATACATACCAACTTATCATTTAAGTATTAACAATTTTATTGAAGCGGTAGTGAACGGGCAGGGCATACGAATAATCAGTGTCATGTTTTCTTGAAGTGAAGTAGCTGCCTCATCATCTAAAAACATATTAGTATTTTAACTAAATAATAATAATAAATCTTTTTGCAACATTTGCTAACTCCCACGGGGAGGGAGGAATAGGTATGTAGAAATAAAGTTAAGTAGGTAATTTAAGAAATCGATTTTTATCGATGTCCATGTTTAGTTATGTACATGTAATAGTTACGCTATCTACAGTAATAGTTTTTTAATGTTATTACCTGTTTCTTGTGGTTCAACGGTAGAAGTCTGATGCCCAGACCAAATTTTCAGGTTTTCACCAAACTATTGCACGAGGTTATAAAGCGCAATTTTTATGTGGCAGGTAATAAAATTCTTAACAAAACGAGAACATTATGCTTTCGTAGATTTAAAGAGGCGAATTAAATCAAGGCAACATTTTTTCTCAAAACAAAACTGATTTAAATAATTTGAAAATTTAACAATTTTCATTTTGACTTTTGCGTCAATCAAAATTTAACAAATCTTGACATTTAGATGAACGCTTTGGTTTTTTATTTGTACTTTTTGGTTTACAATGACAGATTACGTCGTGTGGAAAAATAGCAGGTTCACCGAAACGGTTGAATTTTTTTTAATTTACATTACATGGTGTGCAGCCCTATCCGACTATTGGCTAATTCATGGCAAATACCTATTGGGGCGAGGAGCAGTGTGGATCGTGTAAAAAAAAACAAGTTAATTGTAAGTCGGGCGTTGACATCCGGTTTCTAGATTCGGTTTCCTAGCCAGGAATTCGGATTTCGAATTCCTTGAGACTAGTGTACTCTTACAGTTTTTTTGTATTTGGAATTTAATATTTACAGAAACACAAATCGAGAAAGATTGATTTAAACAGAAAAGTAATTGACTTGTATTTTTTATAACACTCATATGTTTTACTTTACGATGAGACAATTGTTATGAAAATTCAAAGTTTCAAAAGATAAAGTGATAAGTTTAACGTTTTAATCTTACGCTTTAGTTTGTGTTGCGCGTCGTAGCCATTGATATTCTCTTAGTTGATAAACATTAACAAATAGTAAATAATCTAGCATATGGCCACTAATTGTATCTGTTCAGGACTCAAAACCGACACTAAACAGTTATTTCATGAAAAAACATTACACTGTCTGTTTATAAAATGTGTACATCGAAAAATCGGTAAGTGTATTTATTGTGCTGTAATATTCTAACTCTGTTTCAACCTTGGGAATGACCGATATAACAACAAAACCACACGACCCTCCTCCAATAGACGTGGATATAATTTCCCAAAGCGATGAAACTCCGTAACTGTCTCCTCTCACCAATTACGAGTTAGTCAAAAAACGTGCTGGGGGTGATCTTATGAATTCCAACAATAAAAGATCGATTGCTCCTCATATTACCATTCAACCTTCATTTAACCCATGTCTTGAAGATAAAGTAGTTCAAACAAAGGATGACAAAGACCCATTCATAGTTAATGGATCTTTGAATCTGAGCCTCAGCCTGTAGATGGTACGGCAATGAATCCTATAAAGTTTGGCCAATATATTTATTCTTGTAATATTAAAAAAAAATACGAGATGGATTTAAAAAGTTGGGCACAATAGGATTGCCATAGAATTTTACTCTACTGAAGCAGCTAATAGCTCCCGCCTTTTTAGGACTCCCAATTTTAACAGAACATAAATATTCTGACACAATCCCAACTCATAATGTTTTCCATATGAGCGTCTTAAGAGACTTTCCTCTTTATCTGTTCATGGAAGAATTTGTGTTTTCATTACAGCTACCACTAATTTGTGGAAATGTCAGGCTAGGGGCCTGAATAGAACCTCATTACTCTCCCTCAGACTCTCCTTACACAGCGACCTCTAAGTCCTATAAAAATCTTCTTCGAGTCTTTCTTTCGTCTTCTTTCTTTGAAAGTCTTCTTTAGTATCCGAAATGATAGATCCCCTCTACTTAAGATTGTAGGCTACGATCGAGCTTTCAACCAAGCTATAATTTCCAATGCAGGTGTTTTATCATCCCCAAATGGCTGCACCCTACAATCAGACAATTCAAGTTCACAAATTGACAAGTTACTAGAACTCTTACTTACAACTTTAATTCATTTGCTGTCCAAAAATTATAATGATCATCTCCTATCGACCAACGTTACTGATAAATTTAAGATAATGCTATTCTTTTTTAGTAATAATGAACCAGACAATTCAGTGGAAATCTAGGAGTGCCTACTCTAAAAAATATGAAATAATAAAAATTAAAAAAAACATGAACCCATCTGTTCTTGCCATCTCAGAGACATGGCTTGTCCCGGGTGATGTGACTTTGTAAATAGTGACTAATGACTGGATAAGAATTAATTGGTACGGAAGACATGTGACTAATGACTGTATAATAATGAGTTAATACGGAAAACGTGGCAACATGGCCTAAAGGTCTCAGCCGGCCCCAGAAAGGGGCAAATTAACCTAAAAAATTAAAAAAACTTAAACAACAACAGTGTAAAACACGTGAAAATTTTCGTTTCCTTTTCCATATTTAGCGGTGAAATCGTGAAATATCCATGGATATTTTGCCTTTTATATCCAGTTCTGCTTAGATTTCACTTAAAAACTCCGTTCCAGACTTTTTGTGAGAGTGTATTTTGTTTTCGAACTTTCGAGGTTATAAACTTAAAAGTTTTACCAAATGGATAAATTTCGTAAGAACTGCTTCCTGTTCTACCAAGTTCTGCTTAGATTTCACTTAAATACTTCGTTTAATTTTGTTTTCGAACTTTCAAGGTTATGGATTTAATTTTTTTGTGAAATGAACAAATATCATGCTTAACCGGTAAACTGTTGGATTGTTCTTCAAAGAAGCAGATTACCGTAACTTATAACTTGATTCAAGATTTATGCTTCAAGTGACAATGATTCAAGAAAAATAAAAAAGGAAGCCTGTTTCTAAATCTAACCAGGTACTTACATTTGTTTAATTAAACTAACAATATTTTAAACGTGTTTCATGGAAATCTCAATTTGTAATTGAATAATAAATCCACACAACACAAATAGAGCATCCATATATCCATTGATATATAAATTATTATTAAATAAAAAAGATGAATATGTTAAAGTATGATAAAAAAATGAGTTTAAGTATTTAATAAATTGAAGTGTGCGCAAAAGAAATTTTAAATTTGTTTAATGTTGTTCATCTAAATATTTGCATATCATTTTGTACTTATAGTATATATATGTTAGTCACTTAATTATTTTCCAACAAGCGTACTACTACTATGCTACTGTGCAAATAAAATATTTTGTCTTTTTGTATGGTAAAATTGTCACAGTCACAGAACTAATGATGCCTAATTTGCCTAATTTTTTTGTAGTAAGTTTGCAGTATTTTTACTTTATAAATAGCTCATTCTTAATTTAAAATTAGGACTTGGTATTTTGTATTTAGTTTAAGACATAATTCTTTATTTTGCTAACAACTAATATTTTTTTTGCAAATGCAAATAAAAATGGTAACTAAAGGTTGTTTTATTTTAATTAAATACAAGGACCGTTGAAATTTTTAAGTTAAAGTAGAATAATTAAGACCATTTACATAAATTAAAATGTCAAAGCTCATGTATCAACCTCCTTCTTTCTTAGTTTATATTTCACTAGGCTGTTAGTGTAAAAAGAATATATTTCAATCTAAAATTATTTTCTTGAACTAAGCGAATTTGTCTATTATTAGTAATCTAAGTATTAATTGAAATGATACCTATGTTGATTTGATGTATCATTATTTTATGGTTTTCAAATATTAGGACAATATTGATATAACTTTGGATGCAAGTTATATATCCTTTTGCACTAACACCCTGATCAAATGTTTTATTATTTTGTCGGCTTAGAGCGTAAACCTGTTAAGTCTATTTTTTTCATTATGATGTTTTGTTTCACTCTTAAGAGTATAAAAACACTTTTAATATAAAAATATCATAATTAAAAAAAAAATTGACTTAGCACGTTTACGCTCTAAGCCGACGTAACTATTTGAATTTTCATTCAAATTTACCGCTATTTCGTTTTTCAAACGAGTTTACTTAGGGCACTCAAGAGATGACAGCACTGTCTTTTTGCTAATGTAAATGTATGTAGTTGGTATTCTTCTCGTAGAGTATATATTAGAAGGTGTATTATCTATGATATATTGCTCTATGATGGTGTGATAATAGGTCTCTGTGGTCTTGAGGTCAGTTGTTGTGTTTTGATAATTTGTATTCAATTCTAAAGTAAACAATATAAATTAAGACCTTTTATTTGCTTATAATGCTCATAAGCAGTTAATTTTATTTGCTTTACAAATATTGGTTTCCAAATTTAGCATACAAACTGTTTAAGTAGGTAAGTATGTAATCAAATCTTAAGGAATTATATTTCAAATCATTTCATTGTAATTTATCATTATAATTTTGGTATTTCAATCACAAAAACTGCCAATGTTACAATCTGAACTTCGTTAATTTGTAGGTTACTATGAAGTTATTTTATCATTAGCTGCGCAATACATATATAAAGTATTAGTATAGTATGTAAGGTTATGTAATTTCATAATAACTCTTATTTAATGATAATGGTCATTGATTAAATGAGAATCCGCTTATACTCAATTATTTGTCTGTTTTGTTTTGCATTAACACTAGTCAGCCTGACTTTTCATGGGATATTAAAATAACACTTGGGTTTTTTATATTTTAAATATTAGTTATGTGCAGCAATATTAATTACATTGTCTAAAATGATAATGCTCTATGATTCAGATAAGCTATGGATACAATTAAGAAGAACTGGTTTTCTGAATCATGTGATATGTGGCCGGGAAGTACATTTTCATTTGAGGTAAAGGAAGTGCTTCACAAAGAGAAGTCCCAGTTTCAAGATATCCAAGTATTTGACACTCCCAGTTTAGGGAGGGTATTGGTTCTAGATGGAATTATTCAATGTACAGAAAAGGATGAATTTTCATACCAGGTAATATTTTTCAATTGTTTCATCATTGATCATAGTAATGTTTTTATATGCTTGTTGTGTCTGTTCCTTACACAATATATTTTTATAAATAGAGTTTTGTTTTGAGCAAAATGTGAATGTGACTCTTAATGTATGTCACAATTTCCTTTTCAAACTACCAAGTATTTTATCTTTATATTTAAGCATATTATTAAATACAAACATGAAGTATTTTTAAGAAAGTAAGTTTTGTTTTCGGTAAAACCAAAAGCTATTTAGCATTATAATTGTTTTTCATTCATTATTTTTGGAATTGTGAAATATGCCACTCATAAAATATATTAACTTTGTAATACAAGTAAATTGTATCAAACAATAAATTGTCAAAAACAATTGTGAAATTAATTTTTGTCTGCCTTAAAAGTTATGTCTTGATCTTGAACAAAAGCCATTATCTACAAGTATTTGAGTAATACAATACCAAGACTAGAAGAGAGATAGACCAAGTTTATCTATGTGTTACTCCGCTTATCATAAAAAATGTCTGTCTATTAATCTAACTGACCTGGCTAAATTTGTTTACTTGGCACTTGACACCCTCGGCCTATCCTGCAGAAGGACTTAAGGATATGTGTAGACTAGAATAAATCTTTATTGTGCACCTAATACATAAGAAATATAAAATGTACTAAGAATAAAACTTTCTATGTATATTAACATGCACATTCAAATGCTCAAATTCATTCTCTACATTCCAGTTTTCAACTTATTTGATCACTTTATAAGTAGTGTCTAATTTCTAAATAACAAAACTAAAAAATGGAATAATCTATAGAGCATAGTATACAAATCACAAAACAATGATGAACAATATGCATTAATGAATTACAGCTCAATTTATATGTTGTCGTTTATTCCTCTTCTACAGGAACCCCTTCAGTGAGTGTGATAAAATGTAGCCTCTAACCTTTCTTGGAACACAAAATATCTAAAAGCCAAACTGCTTTACAGCGTGAATCGCAGACATGATACAGACAGACTCCTTGCATACAACTATTTTTAATTTCTTCAATGTTTATAACTCACTCTTCTACATTTCTTTTATAATTATCTTACATTATTCATCTACTTAATTTTCAGGAAATGATATCATTTCTACCATTGTGTTGCCATAAGAACCCTGAAAAAGTGCTTATTGTTGGTGGAGGAGATGGTGGCGTTGCTAGGGAGGTGGCTAAACATCCTAAAGTGAAGAAAATTGTGCAGGTTTGTGTGTGCATTATTTCTGATTTCTATTCTAATCCTTTGTCACAAGCAAGCAGGATCATGTTGGATAAAATGTCAATTGAGAATGTGTGTGTGAGAGGTGTGTATAGTATTTGTGGTGACTTTGAATGGCTAATGTGTTGCTAACCTCGCAATTTATACAACTTCACAGGACTTTACAGTGACAAAGGTAAAAATTAAAAAATATTATGAAAAAAAATTGGTATACAGTATATGAGATTAAGTCAAAAGCAGTGGGTAAATATTTCTATTCATTAAGATGTTTTAATAGATTCTCAAAAACAACTATTATGCTTATCTTATCAGGATTTTTGTTAGATAACTAATTGTTTCTTTAAATAGAGCAATAGGAATTATTTGAACTAGAAGTTAAATGAGATTTGTTAAATTAGTTGAGAGTTGTTAAATTAGTAAGTACTCTGTTGCCCAAACTTCGCCTGCATTTTGAAAATTATTTTATCTTTCACCTGTGAACACATTGAGTAAAAACCAGCTAATATATTTTTTCTACATCTTACGGCAAAATTAATTATAATTGTTAAGCTATTTTCTATGATAGTTGTAAAAATCTGTTATATCCACGTGACTAAATTAAAATGTAAATAATTTCTAAAGATTGTCAATTGCACATTTTGGTATAATGTTTTTTTGATGCTGAAAAAGACATTTATTATATTCATTAGCCACAGTTAGTAACAGTTGAACTAAAAAATAAACTATTTTTCAATAAATATTTTCGATTTTCTCATAAGATGCGGAGATCAACTATAGTCTGTTTTTTAATCTCAGAGACTAAATTGACATTTTCAGTGTTGTAAGTTTTTTGCAATTCATAAATAGTGTTGTGCTATATCGGAAAATGTTAATAAATTCTAAAATTAGTAAATAATTAATACAAAATTAACATGTTACATACTTGTTGGTAAATAAATGTCATTATTCGTATTTTCACAACACTAGAAAGTATATGAATTACAGAAAGTACTACAAAATAGTTATAGTATCTACTTTCTACGATTTAATTGGGATTCCATTATCAGACCCAGGCTTGGTTACAATAGGAGCACCTTGGAATTGCACTGTTTTAAAAGACAGTTGTAAGTGGCTATTAAATTTAGGGTTGCAGTATAAAAACAAATTAATTTTTTTAAAAAAAAGCATCTTTAATTTACGTTTTGAAAAAATCAGTATCATAGGACAGTGCTACAGGGCCCTGTAGTACCGGGCGACGAATAGGGCTACGGTATCCTCTGCCTGTCGTAAGAGGCGACTAAAAGGGGATTGGGGCTGTGAGTCAACTGATCGGGGTGTCAGTTGACTTATAAAGCAGCCCGGGACGTGAGGCAGCATAGCATGGTGTGACCCCATGCTGCTGTTGTCAAAGTGATGCCATCAGAAGGGGGAGGCTTCTGAACGGATGAGCCTTCGGGTAGGTGTAAGGGTGACAGCGGTGCGTTCTTCGGAGATCCCGCAGTCTCCCGATACGCACAGAGGACGGTCACCGAGTGGTTTTAGCCGGTAGGAGTCCGGCATAGCCCGCCACTTCCCCCGAAAGTGGCGGGTATCCATTAGGATTTCCACTCGTTAAAAAAAAAAAGGACAGTGCTACAAAAAAAACACAGATATCATTATTTGTAAACTTGACCTTTACGTCTGTCAATTCAATCCTGAGATTAAAAAACAGACTATAGTGTTCGTATTTTTGATAATAGCTAGCTAGTTTTTTCTTGAAATAAGGTTTTTAAAGATGCGTAGGCGTAACAATTGTTGAAAGGTCAAATATTTGGTGTAGACATCGCAGTTTATCAATACTGTGCGTGAAGTAATGAATTTCGAGCGAGCATATTGATAATGAGTCGTTATCTGTTTCTAACTGGAATTTCAATATCGTTAGTTAATAATCTTGTTTATGTTCAAACTTGTTCTCTACTTATGAATAAGTACAATTTATGTAATGTGGTAAATAAAAGTTATTTTCTTCACGCCCATATCCCCGAAGAGGTAGGCAGAGGTACAACCAAAGTTATTTTAAGAACAGTAAACAAGTAGAAGTACTCGTATTTTCCAATGATAATAAGTACATGTAGCCACGAGATATAAAAGACTTCAATGGTGTGTTGCTAAACTTTATTCTCTTGCATTAGTAAGCAAACAGTAAAATATAAGACGATGGACTGCCGAGTGATGGAATCGTCACATCCCTACTACACAACTACTACTAACTACTGCACAGACATAATAATTGTTATCATCTGTTTATTTCTTTTTTTCTTGCTTAATAAATGCAATTCAAATTCAATATGGGACTTCAGTAGGGTTACATACATACATATCTTCACGCCGAGACCCTTGCGGAATAAGCAGAGAATATCGAGTGCCACATTCATTACACTTTTTATACAAACACGCCTGTATCGGGAACTCTTTGACACCATACTCGGATAGCACCGGAGCGATTTGATTGTGGGATATCAAATAAGGTCTCCCCGGGTACCGTCATCCATCCACATTTGCATTGTATGTATTTGTCATATTCGTCTTTTATCTGCTATTCTTTCCATATGACCGAACGCGTTAAAATCTTTATTTCATTCCCACACTTTACCGGTAAAAACGTATATCACTTAATCTAGGATAAGATTAAACAATCCAGCACATTACAACTGTGACTAATAAAATAAAAAATAATTACAGGTAGAAATTGATGCAAAAGTCATCGAAGTATCAAAAAAATATCTACCATTCATGGCGTGCGGGTTCGACAGCGAAAAGATGACATTACACGTAGGGGATGGCTTCGAGTTTATGAAGAAGAATAGTCAAGAGTTCGACGTCATCATCACCGACAGCAGCGACCCCATCGGCCCAGCGGTCACTCTGTTTCAAGACAACTATTTTTCGTTGATGAAAAGTGCACTCAGACCGAACGGCATCGTCTGCTCTCAAGGTGGGTCCTTCTGGGATAGCTTGGAATTAGTCAAAAATACCCTACGTGTATGTAAAAATCATTTCCCCGTGGCGGCCTATGCATCCACATCGGTGCCCACATACCCTTCTGGACAGATCGGGTTCGTCATGGGTTCGCTGGACACGGACGTACAGTTTGACAAACCGACAACAATATTCACCGATGAAGAACTGAAATCTATGAACCTCAGATATTATAGTAGCGAAATTCACAAGGCAGCATTTAGTCTTCCGACGTTCGTTAAACGCGAACTCGTACTTTGATCATTCTGTACTTACAAGTGCATTTATTTTTTTACATTGACTTTTTATAATGTAATAGACATTAATCTAGAATAAGTTTTTTTTACAAGTGTTTTTATACGAATAATGTTGAATACTCAAATGATATTTACATTCCATTTCATTCCTTTTTTTTATTTCTAGTCTAAATTGGACACTGATCTCTATATTTAAGTTTGAAGTCATATATTTTTATTAATAGTTTACACGATTGATAACAAATGTATTAACTATAATTATTATTATATTATAATAATGTATTATTATTCTTACAAATTGCATTGTGTTAGAACTATCTACCAATTTATAAATCATTTTACAAAAATGAAAATAGAAACATTATTTTGAGTATGTTGGACTCTTTCAATAATGCGCACTCGCGCATCCTTAATCGTTTTAATGACTGCAAGTCTGTATGATTTATTTTTATTGATTAACATTGGTCTAACTAAGTATATGTAATATATCAGACACGCTAGACTGCAAATCTAAAAAATATTTTAAAATGAATATGATACTATACATTATACAATTTATAGATTAAGAAAATAAGATGGTTTGGGAAACAGAAAAGTTCAAGTTAACATTAAAAAAAATAACCAGTTTAATAAGTTATTTCGATTATTTAAAACTTGTCACTCTTTACTCTAACGGGCTGAATATCGAGAACCACAAAAATGTTCCGTCATTTGTGCTGAGACATGTGTGTAGCGTTGTGTTAATCGGCAAAATGAAGTGATATGCAAACTTCCTTATTTCTTTTGACCTTACTGTCGAAAAATAAAAAAAAGTATCACACATTTTTATTACTCCGTCACATTAGATCTTTGTTGAGACAGTGTATTAGGATATTTCCTTACAACTTGTATATAAAAATATTAGATCACATTTCTACACTTTCACATCTTTGTGATCACACCACATGGAATCAATTTGAACGATTTGTTAATGTATATTTTTATATGTTTGAATATGGGTTATCAGTATATTACACAGTGGTGCCCGTTGTGTGGGCAGGCATGTGTCATATGTATAGAAAAACAACAACATAAAACTTTATAGTATAGAGTATTATATAATATGATGTAGAGGTCTTATGGCATTGAGAAACGTCAATTAATTATCTTTCAATAATTTACTAAGTTACATTTGCTATACAAAATCGTGGCTTAATAATAGATTAAATGTTAATTGACGTGTCTGAGTGCAGCCGTTAGTGTGGCAACATTTAAATTCATAAGACTTATAAGATAGAGATCAGTGTAGTTATAATAATGAAATCTCAATGGATTTTCTCAATAATGTGTGCCTTAGATATTTAATGATGTTAAAATATCGAAATATCTGTATAATATTGTTGCATATTTTTTACATATATTCAATGTTGACTGGGGACAATAAATTTTATTTTTTTAAAACATGTATTTATTAAAAACCTTTGTTGTAACACATTTCTACATAGATATATTTAACAAATAAATAATAATTATTTTGGTCAGCTCGCATATAAAACAGGTAATTTAAAGTAGTATATTTTTTATTACATGTGCATTAATAACTGTTAGAAATATCTTTAGTAAGCTCTAAAAATATATGTATGCCTATATTGTAATGGGACTTAATTATGTAAAGTAGACACAATCTATTTTTTATGAGATAACTAAGGGCAAAGTAGGGCTATTATTTTTGTTAAAGGTATATTTTAATAATAATGGCTTCTTATGCTAATAAAGATTACAATTATTTAACTGACCAAATAGTTTACTGTTGGTCTAAAAATATACTTTAACGTATTTTTATTTTAGCACTTGCCCTGTGCTTGGGATAAATTTCGGCTTGAGACGAAAGGTTACAGGTTCAAATCCTGCCTGGGGCGAAATTTTTTCTACATACATATCTTCACGCCAAGTCCCTTACGGGGTAGGCAGAGAGTATCGAGTGCCAGACCTCACGATCCTGACAATCCTGTCTTGCTTCCTTCACATTCATAACCCTTTTCATACAAACACGCCGGTTTCGGAGACTCTTGACACCACCCTCGGATAATATCCGATTGATCTGATCGAGAAGTGTCAGCCTTGGTCTCCCCGGGTACCTACATCCATCCACATTCGCATTTTATATCTGCTTTGTCAATCTTTCATCTGTCATTCTTTCCACATGACCGAACCAGCGGAGCATGCCCTTTCGCATTTTAACACCAACACTTTCTTTCAATCCCACTCTTTCTCGGATCTCACTATTACGAATGCGGTCAGCGAGCGTTACACCACAGATTTTCCGTAGTGCTCTCATTTCGACCGCATAAATTTTTTCTTTCTTTAAAATTTATAGAAATATTTTAATTTACTAATTATAAATATTTTGAGTTTGTAAAAATACCTCTGAAACGGTCAGCATTTGATATATTATATTATAGCGTTTTTTGACATTAATAGTTCAAAATTTTTACTAGATGTGTGGCATAGCCAACTAAACAAACGATATAGAAATCAATCCATAAAAATGGTCACCAAAATTGAGAGACTGACTTTCTCTAGATATTTGTTGTTCATGGCTGTGATTCATGGGCTTTGGAGTCGGAAAGGCGGTTTAGTATTGCTCATGATCTATTTACATTAAAAATCAAATGCTGTCTTAGTTTACAATAATTATAATAAAAGTGAAAGTTATCTACAAAAGAAACTATTTTTGTTTATACTAGCACTTTTATAACTCAAACTAAATTTTCTTAAACTTTGTTCGGTATTTTTTTAAAGGATTAAACATCATAAGCACACGGCTTTTCTGATGGTAAGAGTCCAGTCATTTCCTATAAATATTATATGTGCGGCTTGTCCTGTGGCAAGGGTGTTTGTTAGTATGCTGGCTACCTTACCCTTCGAACTGGAAGACGACAGTGTAAAACACTCATTATGGTAGCAGTAACAGGTAAGTGTTGATTTTTGCGTGTATACATTTTTTACAGTATGTACATAATTGCGTTTCTAATTTATTTCGCTCTGAGTAGAAAATTAAAAAAAATTGATTTTTTTCCCTAGACATCGTACGTCATTACTTCGCAGCACATTTCAAAGTACTGTAGCTGTTCTTGAATTCGACTCTCCTTAGGATCACTTTGAACAATTGCCATAAAATAAAAATAAACGCGATTAGAATTGCCGTCATGAAAGCAAATACATCGAGCAGTGCAAGTTGAAATCTGTTTAGGCGGCGCGCTTCTGAAGAGAGCTGTAAACCTTTGTAGCGCGCTGTACGCTCTATGTAGTAAACTGCTGTATCCATTGGGTTTGTCGGTCGGTCCTTCCACATCTCACTTACTCGCTTGGCTCGTGATCGCATTCTGTAATAAAAGTAAGGGTTTCAATTTATTTTTATTGAGTATGTATTATCTGGGCAGAACAGACTGGATACAGTATGGTTATTAATATGAGTATGGGTATCGGTGTATGGAAGAATGGAGGCAGTGGCACAGAAGTGTAGTCACTTTATTTTGTACCAAAAGTTTTACTGACAATATTACGGTCAATCAAAGACTACAATATTCTATTTTTAATGTTTAACTTAAGGTTAACGAAGGCGGTCTTACAACTTCGAAGCGATCTTCAGGAGACAACCTTAGGGTTGGCTGAAGGATGTAATTCCATAAACCCTTAACATATGCCAATAACATATATCCTTCCAAATGTGTTTGTATATAGACATGCACAAATATATGTATGACATAGGCATAAGCTACAACAGGAAGAATGCTGAAAGACGTAGTAGTTGAGTAAATCGAAATAAAGTGTTCATTCCATAATATCGTAGGATAAAAAAGCAATTTAACGCCCATATCCCATAGAGGTAGGCAGAGGCACAATCAGGGCGCCCATGACTAGCCAAATACATTAAACCCCATAACTTGAAAAGCCTATCGCCAAGCGGGCACATATCCAATTGAAGGCAAAGTTGTTTTTAAAAAATTGAAATAACACATTTTCTTTTTTGCTGCCAGACCCGAGGATCGAACCCGGTACGGAAACGCACCATTAACATTTTTGGTGCCTTCAGGAAACCTGTATTTAATCAGGAAACTATCAGGAAAATAGCCTGCTTGTGTGCCTTCTTATCTTGAATAATCGGATTTTTTTTGTAGAAAGTATCTAAGTACATACATATTATTTTTAATAAGGCAAAAAAATAAGTACCTAATTGATGTTTATATAGACTTACTCAGTGGACAACACTTTCTCCATAGCTATCCTAAATGCATTTTCCTCCAAGTCCAGCAGCCGCAGGACTGCTGCTATTCCCACACTTTGCGCGTGGGCCGCGTTGCCGAATTGGTCTCCGAGAATCGGCATCGCCAAAATCGGCACTCCGGCGGACACAGCTTCAGTCATGCTCAACAAGCCAGCATGAGTTATGAAAGCTACGCAATTGGGGTGATCTGCCACAGAAGAGATAGAATTATGGTGAAAACATATGTAAAGTATCCCACGCCGATATCCCCGAAGATGTAGGCAGAGGCACAACCAATAGGGTGACTTGAATTCACGCAATTTTGGGATCTGGAATCGAGTCTGCCATATACTTGAACACGACACTGGCGAATCATCAACATTTAGGTAAAGTAATTTATTGTTTCCGATAAATTATTTAATCGGATTCATTGAATTCATTTGTAACTGAAATAATCCGCTAGTTCTTGTGTTTAAAAGTACCTAAAATGACAAATAAGATTCTAATTTGCAATTCGCACGACATCGATATTCAAGAGTAACACTACATTGCACTCACGGTTTGCCGAAGACACTAAATCGATTTGATCGACCTGGGTATCGAACCCGGACCAGCAATAAACTAAAACATATTAAATAAAAATAACTACGTTAATTAAAATGGACTTTAAAACTTAAAAGTAAAAATTAATAAAGATATAATATTAATTATATACTACCCATTACTTATATGTGCTATTACCTAATAGTTTGAAGTCGGTGCCAATCCAATTTAATACTTCTAATATAAATAGATATTAGTTTAAGGCCTGGCACCGACTTCAAACCTATTGGTAAATGGCACATATAAGTAATAGGTATAATTAATATAATTTTTATTTTATTTTTTACTTTTAAGTTTTGAAGTCGGTTTTAATTAACGTAGTTATTTTTATAACATAAAAAAACGACGGGTTGCACTCCGGGAGTGCCGGCAGAAGTGAAAACTTGAATATTAACGTTGTGCATTTTTAATATTTTGGAATGGTTAGGGAATAATTTTGAACGAATTGCTTTAATTATCTGTATGAAAAAAAAGTATCTTCACGCCCATATCCTCGAAGACTTAGGCAGAGGCACAACCAGGGCACCCACGACAAGACGAAGACACTAAGTCCCACAATGAGATAGGTGGCAAGCCTATCGCCAACCGGGCACATATCCTATCCCGTGCAACATTTTTTTTATTAGAAAATTGAATCAAACTATGTACTATAATTTATGTGGTAGAATACAATATTCATTTATTGCGCTATCTTACACAAACATGACAACACGAACATTCGCGCATGCTCCCTGCGCCGTCTTATTCGCGCAAGCGCTCTGCGCTGCCTTACGAATTTTCGATCAGGTCACGTGTCTTGACGCGAGTTTAAAAGTTTTTACCCATTCCAAAAAAAGTGCGCAACGCCCCTAATAAGTTTTCACTTGAAAAATAAACAAATTTGTAGGTGTCTCCAACACAAGCAATGTTAGACCAAAATTAGTCAATTGAGAGAAAATAAGAATAGGTACTATCTACTTGTCGACGATAAAATAATGTTAATAGCATTTGTATAGTAAAACACATACTTAAGAGATCGTACTGAGGTAGCCACCGCATCACGAGCATGTTGTCTGGGACACTCTCGATGATGGTCTCCCATTTTATGATAACTCTCTGTGGCAGGTGTTCAAACACGTTCATCATCGCCTGTAGCTTCTCCTTCGGAAGGCTTGAGCCCCGTACCAAAGAACCGAAGCTCATCAGAATAAAGCCATCACTTGCTTCGTTCACCCATGTGTTCAGATCCTGAAAATGTTATGGTCAAATATAGAGATCAGATGTAGAGGGAGATGTATGGTAGAGTAAAGCCGTGTAGGTATGGTTTTAATCTGTAAAATGCGTTTGTATGACGGCGGACTGGATTTAGATAGCAGACTACTATCAACCAAATGTGTTTTGTCTTCTTACGGCCAATATTAATAATCAATCCTAATCCAAAACTCGCTGTCCAAGATTGATATTTTGATCCATTTTTATGTTATCGCTTGCCAATAATATATCTGTGCACAGGATAAATATGGGAATGAGGTATTGGATAGGCCGGCGGATACGCAGCTATCTAGATTGCTTGAAATCCATTACATTGAGATACATTATTAACATTAGCCGTTAGTCTGACGGCCTTTTACTCGTTTTACGTTGCTCGCAGCGTTGCCTGTATTTAAACTTATATTCATTAAGTAGGTAAACTGAAAAACCGTAGATATATCGGAGTTGAAAAAGTCCTTTTCTTTCTCTAATGTCGAACTTCCTTGTTCTAAAATTAATTTAAATCGGTTCAGCCGTTTTGAAACTAGCACATACCTACACCTAGGTAACTCGTGTCTATTCAATAATACACAACTTGGCATTTGTAATATTATTAGATCTTGATTTCTTAAAAATGTATCTCAAACATGGTTCGAGTTTTCAATAATCTATAAAAATGAATCCCCATTTCGTGTTGTGATCGCATTGCGCTTGCACGGATGAACAAACTTGCTAATCCTTTTTTGTTGTATTGGTTATTATTAGTAGCCGGACCATATAAAGAGAAAAATCAGAAAAAATCTTGCAAATTAATATCGACAGTAGGTAGGTACACCTGACAATTATGTACAGGACTCTAAAAAACCTGATACGTTATACCTTTTCTTTTCTTTCTTTCTTTAAGTATTGGCCTTCACGTTAGTATTTTGCCATTAGTCAAGTAGAAATTTGCTTCAAATTTTACATAAACAAAAAAAGTATCTTCACGCCCATATCCCAGAAGAGGTAGGCTGAGGCACAACCAGGGCACCCACGACTAGCCGAAGATCCTAAGTCCCACAATGTGATAGGTGGCAAGCCTATCGCCAACCGGGCACATATCCTATCCCGAGCAACATTTTTTTTATTAGAAAATTTGGAAAAACCCAATTTTCTTTTTGTTGCCCGACCCGGGATTCGAATCCGGGACCTCATGCAGTCAAGTCCAACAACTGAACCGCTAGACCACAGAGGCGATAACAAATATTGATATTTTACATCAATTTTAACAAATTATAATTAGTCATCAGTCATAACTCATAAGTCGTCAGTTAGTCAGGCTCTGAGGTAAAGCGATGGCCTCATTACCCAAGCTCTAATAATGAGGTTTGGCGGCAACGAGGAAATACACAATACGCTAATTTCTTCCTGATTATTTCATTTCTGCACTTTCACTGAAAGAAATTGTACAAAATGCCACCAAAATTGACTAATTTCACTCAATATCAACACGAAATTCAATAATTATGAATAAACTTCGACCATCTTTTCTCTCGATGGCGCCAAAACTCCCAAAGGTACCTTATCATATTTGTTTCATATTTATCATACCTTATATATACCTTACTTATTATATCATACCTTAGCATATTTGTTTTTTAACGTTTCTTTGGATCTCTTTTAAAGTGAAAATTCTTTATCGACTAAAGGGAGAAATTTGCCAGTCACATTTCTCTTATACGGTAATTGACCTTCAGTTATGATCCACAAAAAACATTGTGTAATATCGCCGAATTATACCTATAAGCTAGCTTGCGCCTGTAACTTTATCTCTGCTACTGTTTGAACGATTTTTATGATATGGGTATAGCTTAGATTTTTTAAAATATTTCTTGAAGGCAAACAAGCAGACGGATTTCCTGATGGTAAGAAATTCACTCCGCCTAGAGACACCAAAGGTTGTATTGGGCGTTGCCAACTGGGATGTTAGGTTGCAGGAATAGGCAAGGCGGTGGTACCAATCCGGGCGAGTCGCTACGAAACTCTACCACCTAGTAGGATGTCACGGTGTTAGTGACGGTAAGCCTATGCTCGCCTTTTACGAGCAGCTTCGCATTAAGGCATATGGTCTATTCTGCAAAGGGGCGCGGACCAACACGGAGAAAAAGATTTTTTGTGGGATATTCAATTTGTCTTATAATAATTAGTGAAAAATCAAAATTGAGTGAAATACCTATAAACTTAATATAAAGGGGTCAATCAGTTATTATAAAAAATTAGATTGTAGTCGGCAGTTAGGTACCTAATTCTGAATGCGTGGATTCGCATTTAACAACCTATATTAGTTGCAACGTAAACAATAAAGTAAGAGGTCATTTGGCAGATACAGATGCAGTGGTGTAGGCAAACTGCCTCGTCAATAAAGATATCTCAACCTCGTTCTTAATAATACAATTAAATATAATACGTAATAAATGATAATATATGCCATATACTTATATAATAGGCAGTATTTAAATATATTGTCACCTTGGCTTTGGCAATGTCAAGAAGCTAGATAATCTCAAAGGCAATTCGTATCTAGTTATGTGACTAGCAAAAATGTACGACTGCTAACATAATGCGATATTATTAGATCCTTACATTTAAAATTGTCGTTTTGTATGGATGGAACAAAAAGTCGAACATTTTTAATATAGATAATAGATATGTTTATTTAAGCAAAGTATGAAACATTGTTATCTATGCAATTGAGCCACTTCACAAGTAATTCTCTGATCCCTTTACTAAAAAAACCTTTGGTACTGGAATCAATAAAATCTTTGAAAGCGGTTTGCACTGCCCCCAAAAAAGTTGTTCAAATTTCGAAACACATGATAATCTGTTGGAGCCAGCTGATCTGTGGGCTATAGTGGATGTCTAGACATTCCAATCGATGCTCCTCTAATTTGATAACCGTCTGTTGGTGTAGCGGATATAGCTTGTGCGTTTCCGGTTATTGAAAAGAATCCATTTTTTATCACAGGTTTGAGTGTGAGTCAAGTAATGTAACGTAGCAGTCATATTACTTCACTCAATTTGTAAGG
>NJDC01004935.1:123575-136155 GCA_002245475.1 Calephelis virginiensis
CCACCGCCTTACCTATTCCTGCCGCCATAACGTCATGACGTGTTCCGGTTCGGAGGGTAGCCGGTAAACTTACTTTTGCTCGAGGCCTAACATCCCAGCCTCAGGTTGGCAAAGCACCATTACCACCTTTGCTGTCTCTAGGCGGCGTGAATTTCTTAACATCAGGAAATCCGTCTGCTTGTTTGCTTTCCAATATCATAAAAAAAAAACTATTATCATCCTTGGTCATATTATTTGGGGTAGTTCATTATTTTAGTGTTGTTTGGTTTTAGATATACTGTACGAATGTATGTTGTATGCTGGATGTATGTACATTGACATTCCACGAACAAATCGCTCGGGTATCATCCAAGGGTGCTGTCAAGAGATCTCAGAATAAAAAAAGCATTGACACCGCTAGGAATTCCCGTCTAGAAAATTAAGTTTTAAACTTGTTTGGTTCCCGTAGCCGTATGTCACTGTCACTTGTTTTCTAAACTATTATTACTATACTGTAGAAACTAGTATAGGTAATTAGATGTATTCTGTGAACCGCATTAAGATTTTCACACAGAAATTTAAAAACGATAATTTTTTGGGTTCATCATGCTTAACATTTTAATTTATTAAATAAATCCATATGTTTAGGGTATCTATGGATAGGTCTTCATAAATTAATTGAGGTTTATAAAATATTTATTTTCTAAACTTTATTTTTCTTATGAAACTCCAAGATCGTTTATATTATGTTACATACTGCTACGGAACGCTTCATGGGCGAGTCCTACTCGCACTTGGCCCCTTTTTTCCGTCTTTAACTGACCAAATCGTGTGTTGTTAATATCGATTAATTTTTTTAAAACATATTTTATGACAATAGACAGCAAATAAGCATGCGGTTCCCTAGAGAGAACTGCAGAGTCAACCGCAGACTATAGACACCATAGATGTTGTAGGTGCGTCGCTGTCCTGTGGCGTCTACCCAATAAATTTTTATAAATGTGGTCTGAGAATCGGCCAACATCTATTTTTCATACTCCTAAGTGATGAGAGTGACTCACCCCAAATTAAAAATATAGCAAAACAACGTCTGCCGGGTCAGCTTATAATAAAACTGTACAACCATGAATTTTGTACATTGAAGGTATTAAAAAAAGTGGCACGCCTGAATGGAACAGCTGAACTTATTTCTTTCTTTTTGTATGTCTGTTTGTGTGAATCTATGGAGCCAATCGTAATTAAATTTGGCTGGTGGGTCTTTTATGTTCTGAGAAAATTGACATGATACTTTTTATCCCGCTTTCTAAATAGTAGCTGTGGGAGAGGGGTAAAACATAAAAGGTTAATTGGGATATAATTCATTAACACGTAGTTCGAATTCATTTATTCGTTTTTTTTTATATGTAATGTGTGCTTTACAGATTGTATTTTCATTTTTTCTAAGTCACAAGTTTTGTAGCTTAGGAACTACCAACATAACCACACTCAGTATCAAGTGACAAAATAACTTGAAATTCCAAATGTAGACTACATTTGACATTTTATATGATAATTTTTTGTTTAATGTTCTTTTTTTGATTAGTTTTGTTATTTTTGGAAATAATTATTAACAGTTTAATTTTTATATATATTTTTATTTGCTTATTTTCAAAGTTTTTAAATTATAAATGGCTAATTTGTACATATTATTCTTATTTTTAATATTAAGAATTTTGACATTTCAAAAAATGTATATAATGTATACTGAATTTGAATAAAAACACATTCATTCATTCATTCATTCATACAGGTAGTAGACTGATGTAAAAATTGTAACAAATGGTATTTGTTTACCTAAACGAACTCCTAAAAAACCCATTGTACCTATCGATAATTATAATTGACATGTATCTTGTTGCGTTGCTAGAATATCGCAATATAACATTGTATTTGAATGGCGGATTTGCAATTATTCTGACAGATCCTAAAAAATCGATTGGAAATCTTTATTTTGCAACAAAAAACAAAATGTTTTCACTTCTATTAATCAAAATGTTAAGATCTAAATCGTTAAGCGTAGTTTTGCACCACAGTCTTATCTAAATATTCCCGTCCCCTCACTGTCGTGATCCGTTTTAAAAATCGGAGTTGCCGCTAGATTTGCCTGCGTTGTTTACAGGTGACAGTTGCTTCTTACCTACGATCTCATCTCATCATCTGGAGAGCCGTCTACTTGTTCGGTATCCTACACCATAAAAATGTGTATCTATTTATTAATACCAGTCGACTCCAGTCTACTTGTCTGACTTCCTGCGCAATAGAAAAAGGCACAAGTTTTATAACTACACTAAGGCAGATAGCCTATTTTCCTCTTCCGCTACCATAACCTTAGTGGTGGCTACAACCGTGTTACGGTCTGCGAGATAATGCAGCCTTGATATCGAAAATAGCAATGTCTCGATATTAGTCTGTATACTTGATGAATGATGAATTCATCAAGTCTCTTAAACTCTTTATCGTCGGCATTAGGGAGAATTTCATTTTAGAAATTTATTTTTCTATCTGATCGAGTACACACGGCTCTCCTAATGGTGAGATACAATCGTGTCTACCGGCTACTCTGCCCTCCACATAGTATAAAACATTATCATTATGGCGACAGGAATAGAAGAGGTGGTCGATCTCCGCCCGGACAAAATGCTGCTCAGCACTGTCTGCTTTCCTGGTGGTACGAAAAACACTTCACCTATGGACACTATGGTAATAATGCGTTAACCACCTGCGACTGTGATCATAAGCCTCTTTAATAAGTAATCAAGTGCCCTACCAGTCAAACTGGAACATGACAACGGTGAACGCTGATATAATACTGCCTAATACAAAAAGTTAAATTTACAGAGGTTTTGGTATGAGTATTAGGAAAAATGTCAGTAACTCTTAACTGGGCCAGTTCAATAACTGATAACAAAGTCTCTTATAGGTGTCTACTAACATTCGCAAACCCATTTTAATAGCAAATTGAATTCGAATTGGAAAGACTGAAAAACATGCTGACTTTGAACTTTTGGAATAAAAAGCCGTATGTACGTGAAAACTGGATATAAACTATTGTATGTTATATGCTGAAAAAGCACGCGGCTCTCCTAATGGTAAGAACCAATAATTACCCCCTATAGGCAATATAGATATAATGGCTCAGTCTAATAGCCGGAATATTAGGCCACGTCTGCATGTCCCTCCCCCATCTTCCAGTTTAAATTTGACCATTGTCCACTAACGCTATTGCAGCACTCTACCACGTTATTATGACTATCTTCACTAGTAGAATCACCCAGGAACCAAAATTACTGGATTACCACTAACGGGAGATGGGATCATTACATCCCAAAGCCAAGAATAAAGTAACGTTGAATTTAGCGAAAGCACGGAGTAGAGGCGCCTTCTGACACGACATACTAGTAGGTAGGTTTGAGTCTACGCGTCTACTATGTCATATAGAATGTGCTCTAGACGTGCCTAATTACATGCCAAAGACTAAATAAAAACAAAGTTGTGTTTTTACCTGTGGTAGAGATTTAACTTGTCTGTTGTGTAAATGCAGACCTCCAATTTCAACAACAGAAGGTGGTAGGTTCCTCACTCCGTTCCATGTAAAGTGCGTGTTCACTAAAACTACACTTGTGTTTTTGGCTACTTCTTCAAGTGGAGGGAGTTTTCTTCCAATCTTCTGTTCCAACAACTGTTGTTCCTTCCATCTTATCTGCGTTTCGTACCAGTATATGTAGAAGAAAAGGAAAAATGTGTTTACAACTCTTTCAGAGAATGTCATTTCGTCTGTGAGAGGGAGAGTCATACCAGGAACGTAAGATGGATTGTCTGATGCCCCAACTCGTGAAGCACTCCAAGGCAACAGCGCTGAAGACATTAATCCAATCGATGGGACACCATAATTATAAATAACACCCATCATGCAATCACTATTAAAATGTTCCACCAATATCACATCATAATCACCCTCAGCTTTTATAAACTCTCGAAAAACTTCAGAATCCAAAACAGTCTTACACAGTTTCAAGTTCATTTTCGCCAACTCAGTAACTAACGGCACATGTTCTATGTATTTAAAGGCGAAAAAGTGATCTAATTCTTTCAAATCAATCATTTCCACACTTATCGGGGCCAGTCCCACCAAACTGACATCGCGACGGTTATCATTTAAATGACTTTTTGGAAAAAATGAAACCACTGTTAAATTATGACCCCTTTTTTGCAGTTCGTCTAGTAAAGGCTCAAACACCATGTGGTGGCTTTTTCCGGGATAGGGTAGGAGGCAGAGTATCCTATATGCGCTGGATACGTTCGCAAAGAAACAAAATACAGAAAAAAATACTAAGTGTCGCGACATTTTTGTTTTTTGACGCAAAAATTTAATTTCGTTAAATTGTTTTGTAAGCGCGTGAACTGTAAAGACGCCGGCAGTCAACTAATAATAGTCGGGAAATTGAGATCAAGAATTGCACTGATACTGCGGATGATCAGACGCCTGCACTCGGGAACTTGCACATATTGTACAGTCACATACAAACAAGAATGTTCAATTTTTTTATGATATTGGAAGGCAAACAAGTAGACGGATTTCCTGATGGTAAGAAATTCACGCCGCCTAAAGACACCAAAATTGGTAATGGTGCGTGCCAACCTGAGGCCGGAATGTTAGGCCTCGAGCAAAAGTAAGTTTATCGGCTACCTTACCCTCTAAACCGGGACATGTCGTGACGTTATGGCGGGCACATCGACGTTTTTTGAGTAAATTTAGTTAAGGATATACGTAGGTACATATCGCGGATTGATCTAACGGTTGTGTATGTTTTGCTTCAGACCTTCATTAGTTCCACTATAATGAGTAATTAAATTTCGCAACTTAAATTTACCGAACTGAGTTGAAATTGACCTAAAATTTTACATATATTTACCTACCTACGTTTGATCCTCACTTACCTCGTATAAGTATAATGACTTTTTGTTCTCAGGTAGCTTTATCAGTAGCATTATTTCGCTTTTTAATTAATTTATCGAGTTTATCGTCACACATGCGTATGGTAATTTTAGTTATTTCAGTAATAATTATTAGGAGAAGTCACGAGTGCTACGACAATTTGACTGCTTATTGTGTTTTTGAAGTGTTTGTGTTGTTTCGCCGGTCACGAAATAAATTGCTGAACAAATTTTAGTCGACAATTCATTATTTGAAGAATAGATATTCAACTTGTATATAAGTAGATGATGACTGAATGACAAATGCCATACTTTAACCCCGCATAGGCAAAGTCGCGAACGTAGGCATGTATGTGTTCCTGGGAATCGATGTTTTTTAGGCTAAGAAAACCTAAGGCCAAAAAACGGAACAGTCCGTATGTCATAGCCAGTTTTATCCGGAATTATAAAAACTATAGGTACCTACTTAACGTTGAAACTTGGAAATTAGATGTAATGAAACTGTGTCACCACATCAAGGTTTTCACACGAAAATAGAAAGAAACGATAATATTGGTGGTTCCCCATACTTAAACTGAAACTCATTTTTTTATATCAAACCCATACGTGTGGAGTACGTGTATCTAAATCTATGGATAGGTCTTTAAAAACGATATTGAGGTTTATGATAACATTTTTTTATATTAAATAGTTTGCGCGAGAGGCACTTGTCGACCAAGGTTTGCAAGTCCGACTCACAAATTGGCCGCTCTTTTTTACTAATAATTACTTTCTTCGGTATTTAAAATAAAAACTATTGATGTGGATAAAAGATTTTGATGCGGTTTTTTAATTTAAAAGCTAATGTGATCCATATGGTTCTTAACTATACTTTTAACAGATCTTTCCAGGTGTTCAAAGTCTTTAGCTTATTTTCAGCTCATTAATTGTAAACATCGGAATTGTTAAAAGACGTACCTACTATGGGTAGGTACCTATTTATTTCACTTTTCAACGTAATATGTAAGACCTAACAGTTATAAAATAATTCTCGTACAACTGAGCTGGTCTGATGATGGAGCTCGAAGATAGGAGACGTAACCCTGCCCTGGAATGCCTGCTCGTAAATCCACTGAGCGCGATTTCAACTTATTCGATTCGCTTTAACTAGACATGTTTATATTTTCTGATGACGAGTGTTTGATGGTGAGAACCTGACGATTAAACTGGAAGGTGGCTAATGGATCAAAATTTAAAAGTTACAGAATTCTATTTGGTAAACTTTGCGCTTCATCTAAATAAAGCAAAAACTTGAAAACTGACGTGATTGAGATTGTTCTTATCTATTACTTATGGAGAACTGTTCAGGTGTTAAAGGTCATTTGTAAGCAACGTAATGGATGGATGGAGCTGTCTGGGGCGAAATTTTTTCTTTCTTTAAAATTTATAGAAAAATCGTAATGGATATTAGTAGCATTATGGATATTTATTTCACTTTTAAACAAATGTGCGACCTTAAGTTAAAATACTAACGAATGACAGTACAACTGAGCCGTCTGATGATGAAGCTCGAAGACATAACCCTGGAATGCCTACTGGTAATAATTATGTATCTCAGTGACCCACTCAAAATGGAAAAGTGTACGTCAAATGACGTCATTTGTGTTTGCTATCTCTATTGTATTTCTGTTGGTCACTGGAGATAGCAAATATAAAACACGCCATTTGACAGCTATTTGACGTACACTTTTCCATTTTGAGTTGGCCACTTAATCAGCCTGTTCATATTTTCTGATAACGAATACTATGTTTTTTTTTGTTTGAAAGCTGATGTAATTGTGATGATTCTTGGCTAAATTACATACATATATATTTGTCTACGGGTTCATTGAAAATATTCATTTTAAAGATTAGTTATACCTTTTATTAATTTAGTTAGATTTATCACCACCATGGACAAGGTTGTGCAACCGCTTACCGCCGGTGTCTCTTTGTATTCGGATTTTCAACTTCGGAATAATATTTTAAGGAAGAAGTCTAGATTTTTCAATAAAGCAAAATGTGCTACAAAGTAAAATTCTAGAATTTATTTATCTTTATTGAACACCAAACAAAATTGGTTTTTACAAAAGACGAACCTAATGCCTATTGACATTCTCCACCAGTCCTCCTTTGGGCCAACACAGAGTGAAGTTTTTGCTTTTGATGCGGCGCTCTAATTTAACCGTGGGCGCTGAAAGTGGTGAAACCAGCACTAGGCATACATGGTACTTGGAAGAGAGAAACGATCCTTCGTTATGGCGCTTCTAGGCTGTTGCAAATATAGCAGTATTTGCGAGTAGTGCAATAACCGGCAACCTTAGTAGAAAACAAATACCTGAATACCATATCCAGAGGAAAAAGATACCAAAGAACAGTGGAGAAGACGAATCAAAAGTGGAGTTTAGATAGCCACTGCTAAACGTGAGGAACAACCGGGATCCGAGATCAAACTTATGATGATGATGGTGATAAGTGGTATCCAGTTACACTTCGTGTTGGTCCGTGTCCTTAGCGTAGAATAGACAATCTGCCTCCCTCCCTGGCAGCTCATGGGTCGTTACCAACAAGACAACTGTTGGTAGTGAGGGTTAACTTATTCCTGTCGTCAAAATGACCGTATCACATACTGATCTAGAAGGTAGGGTTACAAAACAGTGCACCTGTAACAGGTATGACATCTATCATATCGACGATCTCTTACCATCAGGCGGACCGAGTGCTTGTAAGCTGTCATATCTATAAAACAGTTAGCCATGAGCAAAATCATTCTGGTATGATTGTACAGCATCAGAATATGATGCGAACGTAGACTTAAGACTATAATCGGGTTACAACTAATGTGCTATCATTAAACATATATCATTAAGCATATTGTATCTATCAGTACCTAGGTACCGTATCTGTTGACATACTCGCAATTGATGTCACGCGTGTCAATTTGAATACAATGGCCACTTAGGTACTTATCTGGATTTTGAATTTTCCACATTCGTCTTTTTGTGTGGTTGCTTCTTTGGTAAATGAGTTATTCTTTTGTAAAATAGTTATCCCATCAAAAACATAAATGTGAAAAGTTAACCTAGTTCAATGTCACAGGTCATATATGTAGAATACCTACTAGCTGTTATTCGCAGCTTAGCTCGCGTGGCAGTTAATAAGTATATTTACTGATTATAGCACATTAATAAGGACTACATAACTTTCAACCCTTGTTACATCCTTTTGGGATAGAATTTCCAGAAACGCTTAAATACGTTACTCATATTTTTAAGAAGTAGCCCAAAAATAAAGTTTCGTGTTTCTAACTTAAATAGGTATATAATACCGACAAATAATTATTAATATTGTGATCTATATAAGCGCTGACACCTTTGAAGATCTTAAATATTTTTTGTGTATAAAAACCTTCAAATTTTAATTAAAAAAACACGTAATTAAAATTATACCAATTAAAAAGCTAATGCTTAATACTTCCGACGAACCGCAAATACCTACACAAACTTGCGTAGGGATGTAGGTACAGCATAATGAAGCTAAGTTCATTAGACGAAAACATATCTAATAAATTCTTATAGCCTGTGCCTACATGAAAAATGAAGAATGAATTAATCGAGTTACATTCATGACACGCCGTTTTCGAAGACTCCACACCAAGCACGGACAATGCCCGAGCGATTCGATCGTCGAATGTCAACCTAGTTCTCTCTTCAACCATCCGCATTCGCATTATGCGTATATATAATTGCTGTGGTCTAGCGGTCCGGGTGTTGGACTTGACTGCATGAGGTCCCGGGTTCGAATCCCGGGTCGGCCAACAAAAATAAAATTATATTTTTCCAATTTTCTAATAAAAAATAATGTTGGTCGGGATTGGAAATGTGCCCGGTTGGCGATAGGCTTGCCACCTATTACATTGTGGGAGCCTTGGTTGTACCTCTGCGTACCTCTTCGGGGATATGGGCGTGAAGATACTTTTATAATTGCTTTTACATTTTTCCGAAACGAAATGCCGTAACAAAAGCATTACTTAGGATTGGATAAGTGCCCGGTTAGTGATAGGTTTGCCACCTATTACATTGTGTAACTAGTACCTTCAGCCAACCGTAGATGCCGTAATTTTGCCTCTGCCTACTGTTTAGGGGAAACGGGCCTTAAGATACTTAGGTACTTATTTCTGCTTATATAATTTAAATGATGAGGAGCAGGCTTTAATTGGATCGCTTGGATTCATAACTCAAAAAATCCGTTTGCTTGTTTGCCTTTTTTATTTTTATTAGCATAAAATATAAGTTAAATTCAGAAAACAAGATTACGATTTTTATAATTTTGTTAATATTTTTTGTTATTATTTTGTTTCAAAATTCATAAAATGAAAAAGTACGAACTGTTAAAATTTAAATATGTATATAAGTTTGAATTTATGTTTAAATAAGTTTAAATATGTTTTTTGATACTTCAAATTTTATGTAACTATTTACTCTAATGTAAATATGTATTACTTGAGGTTGACGGGTGTCCTATATATTATGTATATGTAACTACATACGTCGAATAAATGATTTTAGATTTGAATTTAGTTGAATTACACTCTTGAATATGCTTTTATTTGAAATTATTACGAACAAAATATTGAATATTCATCAATGAATAATGTACTTACACTTAATTTATTTATAATGTAGCGATTTAATATTCCATAATCATAAAGATATCAGTTAGCATAAGTACATACACTATTTCGTCTAATTACCGCTTACTATTCGATTCTAATGCTTTGACATGATAGCTGGAATACCAACATAAAATGTTAAATTCATAACCTCTATTTGCAACAAAGGCAGTAGAGTAAACAGATAGTATAAACGCTACACGACTCTGTCTCTGGTTCACAGGATAAAGAATCTTTGTTTGCTTCAGTAGTTAATTTACATGGTAAGCAGATTCTCCTGGTATCAGAATGGCGACCACACAATTCAGTTACTGAATAATCCTAAAATTTAAAATTTTCTATAACCCCCGACTAAACCTTCTCGAGCCTTATCGAGTGGCTAGCGTACACAAAACAACCGCGAGGCTCGATGTCTGCATTACCGGGTCTGGGTATTTATTAACTTTATTCTGGTATCTATTTAAGTATTTCAATGCACTTATTAGAATCGTTGACTAACACCCATAACACAAGCATATAATTTGCTTACTTTGGGGCTAGATTCAAGTTGCGTAACTTGTCCAGGGATGTTTATTTATTATTCAATGTGACTAAGAACCACCCCGATCACGTCAGATTTCATACAAACAAAAAATTCGCATTGAAATCGAACTACCCGTACAAAAGATGATGACACACACAGACGTTATTCTTACGACTCTTCTCTTTTTGATGGGCTTTAGATCAACTGCAAAGATTAAGAAACATAATACCGCAAGTTTTAAATTATTATCCATCAATGACCTCCTAGTTCATTCATCAGGTCCTTGTCATCAAGTGTCGTTATCAAATATTAAAATATGAGCAGGCATTCCAGGGTTACGTCTCCTATCTTCGAGATCCATTACTAGACCAGCTCAGTTGTACCAGCACTTGTTAGTGTTTAGCTGTTAGGTCTCACACATGTTTAAAAGTGAAACTATGCCCATACCCGTGAAATAATCATGGCGCTTATATTCGCTGCAACACCTGAACAGATCTCCATAAAATATAACTAAAAACTATCTTAACATAAAAGCTACATCTAACTTCATCCATCCGCTGAAGAACTACGATGCCACAGACAGACAGACACACAAACACACATATATTCGGCATTTTAATTTAATAGATACAAGTATATAGACACACTACCAAGTATAAAGTTGCCATCATCTCTAAAATAGGTACATCTTGTCGCTTATAAATTAAAAGCCTTACTGCCTACTGATTCGATGCAGTAGTTATAGGAAAGGTTTATAAAAAAACAGATGTTACGCTTCGTTATGTAAAGGAACTCGGATCGGGGCCCATCGCATTGCAAAGCACACTGAGGAGGGCCGGGCCGCATCGCATCGGCGGATTTCTATTACTCAGCAAAAAATAATGAGGCGACTCGAAGTTAAATTCGTATGGAAAGTGGCGTCTTTATTAGTTGCCATACGAAACTTTAGCGGCAAAATATCATTAGTGCTCTATTCATAATAATGTTATCGTGATCTTTGGTCACTGTAGGCCGCATCGGCGTATGCGCGCGATGTGCCGAGCGGGAAAATCCGCGCCGATGCGAATCGGCACAGTGGGCACACAAAATGTTGTAAAAGCTATACGGGACCCGTTTCACCATTTTGAAATTATCGTCAAACAATTAACTACAAACAATGTTTCAGGAAGCTCAATGTCGTTTTTAAAGATCTGTTTAACACTTCGCAGGTGTAATATAAAAAAAATGTTTTAGTTCCATGTTCCATACATGATGAGCGTCACATTGTTTGTCCGCTATAGCCTCTTAAGTTACTTAACCGATTTTAATATCATTACAAATTATGACAGGCGAAGCCGCGGGTCACAGTTACTTGCGATTCAAAAATCCAATTAAATACCTACCAAGTTTCAGGTAGTAATAGTTTGAGCAGAAAATGGCTGTAATGTACGGACAGATAAGGGTTCCGATTTCGTTGTTCCTAGGAAAAGGGCGCTAAAATTTCAAACAAAAAAAAGATTAATCCAATCCTTTATTTAGCACTGCTTTCTCGTTTAATTTTCATGTTAACTCCCTCTATTTCCGCTTCATTTAGTTTTGAATATATCATGCCATTTTTAAATTTCTTCAAAATCTTTGTATCGTGGAACGGATGTGTGTGAGCACCAATCCTAAAATTATGAAATTCTGATCTAAGTAACAACTAGAGATTTGCCGTACATAAGAAAATGTACGTTAAATATAACATACTAACAGAAAAATTTTATCAATCTAACCGCTAAGCCGCTTGTGTTGGTCCTTGGCAATTTCAAAAACTACTCGTTCCTACAAGTAAACTGCTAAGCAGCTTCGAGAGGATGGAGCATCTGTTTGTTTTTCACTTTTCTTCTGACACTTAACAAGATTTTTACTATTTCTATTCTTAATATATTCCTATCGTCAATGTACAGTTCTCGCCACTGTCATATTTAGATGCAAATGCTAAGGTAGCCAGTAATATACCTACGCAAGAAACTTAACATTTTCATACTGTTACTAAAAAATTAAACTGATTGGCTTAAGCGTACGGTAATCTTTACTAATATTATAAAGAGGAAATGTTTGATTTTTTGTTTGAAATGAATAGGCTTCGAAACTACCGGACCGATTTCAAAAATTCTTTCACCCTTAGAATGCTACATTATGCCTGAGTGACAAAGGCTTTGTTTCATCTAAATAGAATAAAATAGAATAGAATAGAATATATTTTTATTCACATTTACCTTACAAGAGGCACTTGTGACGAGTCTATATAATACTAAAACTACCACCGGATCGGAACGCGGTCACACACTGAGAAGATCCGGCAAGAAACTCAGCGGGCTGTCTTTTTTTTCCTTATTCTATACAAATTACATATAATTACTAGTAAGAGATTGGTATGAGGAGCAATTAAT